>OX637356.1:3516930-3717930 GCA_951799405.1 Agapetus fuscipes
CCGTGCTTTCCGGTTTGCGGGCCCAATGGAGTGGAACAGACTACCACCTAATGTGAGGAAGGCAGAAACTGTTGGTGTCTTTAAAGGAGCACTAAAGACGCATCTTTACAAAAAATCTTATCCGTGATTTGAGAGGGCCCTTGAGGTGTGACACACACAAAAACGGCGCTCTTCAATTATGTGTACCTTATAAATAAATTATCCTTGTATATATATAAATGGCGGTTGATCTGTAATGCTGGTGGCTAGGGCTAGGGTTTCTCAAGTTTTCCAAATTTTTGTAGAAATTTGTATTTGATTTTAATGTTTATCCATTTGTTTATATCTAAAATGTTATTTGTTGTGTATATTCCTTGACTTGTAGGTTGGTATGCGGCTGACCACCCATGCTGTAGAAAATGGTTCACTTTGCCAATGTCACCCCTGTTTCAGGGAAGGTCGGCAGGAGTTGCAGGGTGTATATCCATTTTAGATTTGGTTTTTATGTTGTAGGTTCACATGCGGTATGCGCAAGCGCGAACTTATACGTATCTGCTTGTGAGAATGCATGTAATGTGAATCCCCAATGTTACATATCTTAGATTAGATTAGATTAGATAGCGTAACAACAATTTAATCAACAATATTATACTTAGATTTAAAAAAAAAAAGGTATTACGAATTTATTTTACAAAATATATATACTATTGATTGTATAAAACAGTTATCGTATCATTATGATGAGTACAAGAAATAAAGCATTGTTTTTACTCTTCAGGATTTGTTTTTTCCGAAGAGAATCAACTCCAAGGATTAAATGATCGATAATGATACCGCTGGCTGCAAAAAATATGTTATTGTTTCTCTCCTAATGGCCGCCTTGCATGCATGAGTGTCCGAAATCGTGGCACGGCAAATTGGTCCAAGATACTCGTCTATAGACAGCTCGTCCATGGACTAATCAGTCACACGACAGTTCTTCCACACGACTTTCAGATCAAATTATTTTCTGTCTCAGACAACTCAACCAGAGATTGTCCACAAACACATCGATCACGGACACTTGGGTCACACGATAGTTCTTCCACTTTACGACTTTACGATCAACGTAATTTCGGTCAGAGATTACTTGTCCACAGACACATGATCACGGACACTTGAGTCACATGTTAGTTCGTTCACATGACTTTTCGGTCAACGACATCTAATCTAATTTAATCTCAGTTGCAAAGATATGATTCTCACAAGCAGACACGTATAAGTTCACGCTTGCACATGCCTCGTGAACCTACAACATAAAAAAAACAATCTCAAATGAACATAAACCCTGCTATTCTTGCCGACCTTTCCTGAAATAGGGGTGACATTGGCACAGTGAACCATTTTCTACAGCATGCGTGGTCAGCCGCTTACCAATCTATAAGTCAAGGAACATACACATTTTTGAAATAGACACATAAAAGTAATATGTATAAAAATTAACAACAAATACAAAATTCAAAACATCTTGGTCACATGCAATATATGTTCACAGATACCTCCATTACAGAAAACTTGCTCTTCAAAATACGTCCTGTGTAATTACTATAGTTTTGATAAATTTCAAAAGATTCACAGATTTGAGAAATTGTGGATCCAGCATTTAATTGAGTGTAACTTCTCATAGTAAGACAACTCATAAAATTATGCTTGATAATCATGAAAGTGCTCATGAAAACTTCTTAACTACAGGATTTTTACACTTTTGTAGTGTTTTCTATCGAAAAAAATAGTCTAAAAAGTGCATTTATCTGAGTAACCCATGCTATCTTTATATTTCACTTATTCGGTCTTACCTTTAAGTTATCAATATATTTGTACGTGACAGAAATGTCATTGACCCAAAAATCGTGTGTCCGAATCATCCGTGACCAATGCATCTGTGGGCGAGCTCTCTGTGAGCAAATAACATTGATTGAAAAGTCTTGTGGACGAACTGTCATGTGACCGATTTGTCCATGGTTAAGCTGTCTGTGGATAGATTGGTCGTGGAACAGTCTGGAATACCGTTTATCCAGGAGCAGGATCTGACGTTTTTGCTGTAGTGGAGAGGGCGCAGTGCAGAAGGCGATGGATAAATCGCCCCAATAACTAAAGGGATTTTTTCGATAGGCGGTGATTTTTTTGCTTCATCCACTCGGCGGTATTGGGAGCGCACGAGCCGTGAAATAAATGTGTTATAAAAACACACGCGGATAAATCACGGCCGGGCAATGAATCATTCTGTGCGAGGTGGAGGGGGTGGGGGTTGGAAGGGAACTGTGGGGGGAGGGGACAAAAATTCGATAAAGGAGCGAAATACGATAATCCCAGACGGACATAGGCAGGGCAGGGGCGGACTCGAAGGGAAACTGTCGAGTTCAACATGAATAAAAGTTTGATTTTCTTTTAAGAAAAACGAAACAAAAATACTCCAACGTGAGATCTATAACTCTCTTTTAAGCCGTTTAGTAAACGTACCATCTCTGACATCTATCTATCTATAATCTATCTATAATCTAAGCTGCAAGGATATGTTATCATTTAAGGCTCATATGAAATGCATGCCTACAGACAGGCACATGTAGGTTCGCGCCTACACATTCTGCATGTGTACATACAAATAAAGAAAACCTCACATGGACATAAACCTTGCAACTCCTGCCGCCGTTCCCTGAACCGGGGTGGCATTGGCAAAAGTGAACCGATTGAAGGAACCGAAAAGTTGGCCAAGGAACATCGAGAACCTGAAACCTTGGGAAGGCAGCTGCGTTTCATATATTTGACCGAGGAGCAGTACCAAGAAGACGGACCCAGCAAACCTGCGCATGTAGAGCTCAGATAGAGTAATTGATTATTGAGGCTCATTGAGAAGAACGTTAGAAACCGTGGCACATCTCTGGGAGGCGCAGCCAATAAAGGCGTTGCAGCAGACGAACGTGACATGGTCAGTTTTTCGTACCCCAAGAGTAATTTGGCTGTTACATTAAAAATGGACTGCAGTCTGAACTGCTCAAACCTTGAAAACCCCCAGAACAGTCCTTTGTAATAGTCTAGTCTTGACACAACAAAAGACCCAGCTTCAGATGTAAAGTATTTGAATAAAATCATAGCATTTGTCCGATTTGATTCATTACATTTTTAAGTTGTCTATGCCGCCCGAGTCCGCCTCCTTTACTAGCATAACGTAAGAGGAGTTCTTTTTCCATTTGTACCGGGCTGACGTCGATCTCGCTCCGAATCCGAAATTCCCGCAAAAACGAACCACAAGGCGAGACGACTGACGTATGGAGGAAATGACTCGTCCCAGCCACTGCTCCTCTCTCTCTCTCTCTATACTACATCTCTCTCTCTCTCTCTCTGATTTCTTTTGTAATGAAAATAAGCTATTCGTTATTCTGTGACAGAGAATTATTTCGGCTTCGTCTCCTGGACTGTATGTTCTATATGGTTACCCCAGAGGAGCCGACAAGGAAACCTGCTTCCGTAAGTAAACAATGAAAACATGGTTATCATATGTATGAAACCATTTTCTACAATATGTGTGGTCAGCAGCATACCAACCGATAAGTTAAGGAACAAAATTCAGAAATAATAATCAACATGAATATCAAAACAACAAATCCCAAATTCTAATTTAAAACCCTAGCCCTAGCCGCCAACATTACAGATTGACCGCCATTTCTTTCTGTCCTTACATACTTCTTTCATTTCATCCAGAGTCATAACCTTCTTCATACAAGCTCTCCTTTTATTATGACTCAAGATATTCCATTCATTAGCTATTTCAGAAATTTGGTCCATCCAAATTTCTAAAATTTCTGAAAAAGATGGATGTCGTGGTAGAAGAAGACCTCTACCACGACATCCATCGATTCTTGCAACGTATACTTTCTTCGTCAATCTTTCATCATTTATTCTCTCCATATGTCCAAACCATCTTAGCAGACACACTTTCTCTTGCTCCACATTTTTCTCTTACAAGATCATTCCTCACCCTTCACTCGGTTTTTTCCCAATCATATCGACGATTAAAAGACAACAGGACATAAGCGACAAAAACTTAGTTGTTCAGGAGAGCAGTTTAAAGTTTGACATTGCAGGAAAATGGCATAACTTTATTATTTTTTACCATCCCGTTAAAATCAAAACAGCTCTAAAATTGTATAAAAAAAGGCATTTATTCGCATTCTTATTAATGTGGTTTTACGATGCTGAACGATTTTTTTATTTCACGAGCGCCTGTAGGAAAACAAAGGCCAAAATCTTGTCGGTTACACCAAAACCATACTTTGAAAACGCAGTTCTTTGCTTGGGCATAAACAACAAAAAATATCATCGTAGAGCTATGGGAGTTAGCGCATTAGAAAGAGCGGAAAATTTTAAGTAGGATAGCATTCATAACTCATTTTTGACCAAAACGTCGCTTATATTTCCTTCGCCCTACTTCCATTTCAACAGTATGGACTTTACTGATTTCACTTTCATTCACTGCACCGTTCAGGCTTCACTTCCATACATCAAGGTGGGTATAAGTATGCCACCGTGTACCACCATAGTTCTCTTGAGAAAATGCAGTGCCCTGTGGTCGAATCCTATATGAGTTTCCAGTCCAGATTTACCACAAGTAACTAACGTATAATTGCCCTTTTATTTGAGAATGAGATATACTGAGCATGCACGTCTCTATAGTATAATATGTTCTAGTACCCAGGTAGGTACAGGGGTGCAGACACAGGCTGTCTGCTGTATGTGTGTGTCGGCCTCCTATAATAATCATTAAAGTGATTTATGAAACAGAAATGTTTACTCGCTCCACAGAGCCTGAACACAACTCTACCTACTTCCTGTCGGGGAATTACTATCAATAAAAACATTACTAGCTCACATCACAGTGTATACAGTGCACCGAGTATAGCACATTGCGGAAAGCTCACCTCGATTAAGTAAAATTAAAATGTATGCAAATAAGACTGCAATCCTATAGAGCAGTGGTTCCCAAGCTATGGTACGCGTACCACCAGTGGTACGCGACGCTTCTTAAGGTGGTACGCAAGCAGCCATAGCCATAGGAAATACATAGTAAATAATAAGATAAAACGTTTTTCAATTTCGCGCTTCAAGTTAAGTACAACTGAGCCAAATATTTCCTCTTTTGTTTCGCACATGCAGCACCATTTTTCAGACTAAGACAGGCCTGTCCCGCCACGATTACAAAAATACTAAATCTGGCCCTCCACAATATTATGCTGGACACCCCTGCACTAAGAGTATTGTATTTTTTTTCTATAATAAATAAATAAGCATAATGTTTTCATTAACAGTTGCCGTTTTTATTACTTTACCATTTGAATGATTTTTTTAACTGTTTCACTTCAGTGTCAACGACGTTAGCCATGTTGAAAGCACCGGTTCCCATAGATCACCGAAGTTAAGCAACATTGGGCGTGGTCAGTGCTTGGATGGGTAACCGCTCAGGTACACCGCGTGTCGTTGGCATCTTGGACCGGTCCGTAGTCCGTAGTGGCAACACTTCGGACTCGTAAATGGAAGGTTGTGGATTCGGATCCCGGCGGAGCACAAAAATATACCATTTATATTTCGAATGTGCTCTTCGCTGGGTTGAAAAATTCATAAACCTTTACCAATGACCGGTCACCAAAGGTCCATCCAGCCTTACAGCAACTGGGTCTTGCTTGAGTATTGGCGCTTTGTAGCGACGACCAAGCTCGTACATCTCTGCGGCACTACAACAAGTGTCATAGACCCCCAGAGTCTTTAGAATCTAGGGAGTCTCCCGCACAGGATTTCTTAAAAAAAAAAAAAAGTGGTACGCCACTGATTTATTATTTCATTAGTGGTACGCGAAATTAAAAGTTTGGGAACCACTGCTATAGAGTGATTAAGTTTTCAGTAATATTTTTATTCACGCAATTGAGGGGAGTTTACGCAATATTTTATCCTCGGAGTTCAGACTCTAGCTCACATCTCAGAGAATAAAGATAACACATTGCGTAAATCTCACCTCGATTGTGTAAAAATTAAAAATGTATGCAATATAAGACTGCAATCCTATATAGATCAATTTAGTTTTCAATCATTTTTTTATTTACACAATTAAGATGAGTTTACGCTATGTTTTATACTGAGGGCACGTCGTCCGGTCGATGGCTCAGTGGTAGAGTGCTTGCATTCCATACCGTGAGCTCTGGTTCGAATCCCACCGAGGGTTTCACAAGAAATGAGTAGGTGCCAGCCCCCTCGGGAGCTCAGAAACCCCCCCTTTAACTGAAGTAGTTGGCGTAAGGCCCTTATCCGTCACAATAAATAGGTTCCACAATAAATAGGTGGATGCAAGTCTATGTGGCAATATTGAACCATTATGCTTGGACAAAATAACATAATTATGGGGCACGGGTCATTTGATACGGGGACAGGATAGAACAGCAGAGTAACAAAACAACAAATGGCATAACGTCACACGAACTTACATCACACGGCGGTACATCACATTACAAAACATCACATGATATTACATCACATGACAAAATATCACAATGACAAAGCAACATAAGAACAAAAAAATAACGTAACTAAAACAGAACAAATCATAAACAGAACATGTCATTTATGATCTTTTGTCTTGTGATGTACTTTCCTGCTATGTTTCGCCATTGTGTGGTTTTGTCATGTGATGTATTTGTATTGTGACGTACTGTCGTGTGTTGTTCTGTCATTAGGTGTTTTGTCACTGTTATGTTTTATCATAGAACTATTTGAGACAATGGTGCATGATTTTATGAAAATTTGACGTAATAACAATAACACTCGGACCACCAGAGGAAAACGCTGTTTACTGTTGTTAAATGTTCTAGTCTTCTAGATAACTACACAGTTTAAAAAAATTAACGCTTTCATAAATATTGATGACTTTGACATTCCTTTGTAACCGTGAATAATTAAATAAATACCCTTCAGACTGTTGTCTAATTGGTTTCAAATATTTATCCATGTAGAAGTATTATCTAACTCAGTCATTGCTGGTCCAAAAACAGATGAGAAAGGAGGCGAGTTTATGAATAAGGCTAGCTAGATGGAAAAAAGCTCATAGAACCACAAAATAATCTACAAAACCTGTAAAAGACCAATCTCCAAATACGGGATAGAGACTAGAATTGATACATCGAGAACAAAATCCCTACTGAGGACTTTTCAGATGAAAATACTAAGATTAATAATAATAATATTAGGATGATTTATTTGGTGAGCGCTGTTTTTGTGTGTATCACACCTCAAGAGCCCTCTGCGAGCTATTACGTCGCTCCAGAAAGCGCCAATTCTCAAGCAAGACTCAGTTGTTGTAAGGTTGGATGGACCTTTCAGTGACCGGTCTTTGGTAAAGGTTTATGAATTTTTCAACCCAGCGAAGAGCACATTTTTGGAAATATGTGTGGTATATTTTTGTGCTCCGCCGGGATCCGAATCCACAACCTTCCATTTACGAGTCCGAAGTGTTGCCACTGGACTACCGACCGGTCCAATAAATGCCAACGACACGCGGTGTACCTAAGCGATCACCCATCCAGGTAGCATCCGCGCCCAATGTTGCTTAGCTTCGGTGATCTAATGGGAACCGGTGCTTTCAACATGGTAATGTCGTTGAAGATGCATTACCGGTTATTCACAACTAGACCAAATACAAAACACTGAACTAAAGAAAAGTGCAGTATGGAAGACATTGTAAGATGAAGAAGACAGCGAAGACTATACTGGTACGAACATGTAAAAAGAATGGGAAACGATAGTATCCCACGTATCGTTCTTCCGGGGATTACAACCGAAAGAAGACTCCCGGGAAGACCTCCGATGAGATGGCGGAAGAAGCAGCACAAACAGATCTTTCGGATCTATGAAAGTGATCAAATAAATAATACCTTTATAACCGTTCCAGTGTTCCATGATTTAAAAGTCGTGGGTCTAGGGTTTGAAATGTTTTTATTTATTTAAAGAAAGCCTGTGCGGGAGACTCCCTAGATTCAAGTGACTCTAGGGGTCTATGACACTTTTTATAGTGCCGCAGAGGCAGTTGTCCTTTTCCGGTTGCAGGGCCGTTAGCTGCGCAGTGCTGTCGTGTGTGTTGCGTTGCGTTGTGTTTTGAGACACTGGGAGAAAATAGCGATTGATATTGGATTTGAAAAGGGTAAGGTTAGGATGGAAACTCAGATACCGCGGTAACTCATTCCATAAGCGGGCAGTTTGGCAAAGGAATGAGTCGTGAAAACACCAAGTTCTCATAGTCTTGATATCGACTGCAAATGGTTGAATGTGAGCCGTTCTACGAGTTGCCCTTGTTGTGACGATAGGAGGGGGTATAGGTTATATACCGAAGGTGCCGATTGCTATCTAATGATGATTGCTAATCTTCACTGAAGAGGAACAGGAAGATGAAGAAAAAGAAGGGTCTAGAGTCGTATCCCTGATGTACCTCGCATGGCCTGGAATACATTAGGGCGTGATTTATGTCTGATTATTGAGGGTTCGGCATTCCTCCATACATTAGCGTTCACGGACTCTTGGAGCGTTTTGTGGCCCCAGTGGGGCGCCTGGCCAGACCCCAGCATAAGCAGCTCATTTGTACCTCATACGCGCGCTTAAAAATAAATAAAAACAAGCGACTCAGTGTAGGGAAATACTAAACTTGTATGCACTTCGATACATTGTTGGTGATACATTTTTAAGAGCAAATATGCAATTATGGAAATAAGAAGTGTATGACCACAAATCTAATCTAATCTTATCTAATTCTCAGAGATATGCAACACTTATATGTATTCATATTATATGTATTCTCACAAGCAGACGCGTGTAAGTTCACGCTTATACATACCGCATGTGGGCTTATAATATAACGCAATCTCAAAAGAGCATATCTGCATACCTGCAATCCTGCAATACCTACAATCATTGCATACCTGCAATCCAGCAATCCTTGCAATCAGCAATCCTTGCAATCAGCAATCTGCATATCTGCATACCTGCAATCCTGCAATACCTGCAATCCTTGCATACCTGCAATCCAGCAATCTTTGCAATCCAGCATACTTGCAATCCTATCCTAAAAATAGCATATCTGCATACCTGCAATCCTGCAATACCTGCAATCCTTGCATACCTGCAATCCAGCAATCCTTGCAATCCAGCATACCTGCAATCCTTGCCGGCCTTCCCTGAAACAGGGGTGATATTGGCAAAGTGAACTATTTTTTACAGTATGGGTGGTCTGCTTCATACCAACCTCAATAGTAAGTAGAGTAATCAAAGAATTAGCATCATACTACAAATTTATAAAACCACACAAGAATCCTTTACTGTGCACTGCATTTAAAATCAATAACCTCTTCAAATACGTAACTCTTAGTTTATCATAGAAATCCTACATCTACTGACAAACGTCATAAAGAGGCATATTAGATGTAATAAATGCATTTAACGTGAACATAAAAGTGAAATAAAAATATAAGAAACGTCAAAGCACTCCTCATAAAACTATCAATTTAGTGCACAGCATTTTACTCGCGCAACATCAGGGACTTCTCTCTGCTTGCATGACTTTAACTGGCATTTCATTATGAATACTTAATATCTACTTTGAAGTTACAATTGTCGTTTACTTATACAAACTTTGTGAAGTGAAAATACGCAAAAAAAAATTCAAAGTCTTTCGTTTTCAATATACTAATATAATTTTTCAAAAATTCTCAGTTCCTTGGCTCTCTATATAGTTCTTTGAACGGTCCGTATTCTAGTGGTAACGTTTCAGACTCGTGAACGGAAGGTTGTAGGTTCGAATTCCGACGGAGCACAAAAAAAATATACTATTTATATTTTCCAATATGCTCTTCGCTGGGTGAACACTTCCTATACCTTCACCAGAAACCGGTCACCAGAGGTCCATCCCGCCTTACAGCAACTGGGTCTTGTTTGAGAATTGACCACCTAGATTGCAGAGTGCTTTTGAGGTGTGTTTCACACAAAAACAGCGCCCACCAATTAAATCATCGTAATATTATCATTATTATTATATGTTGATATGAGGCTGATTCCATGATCTAAAATTTTGGTTCACTTTAGCCAATGCGACTTCGGTTTCAGGGAGAGGCGGCAGGAGCTGCAAGGTTTATGTTCAGGTGAAGTTTGATTTATTTTGTAAGTAAGCGCAATGTGTTTGCTTGTAGGCATGCGTTAACTAATATTATAGATTACACACTATTATCATAGAATTCATAAAAATACTCATCCTTCACCCTCTTGCGAATTTTCAATAAACTTTATTCTAAATTATTTCTTAATAAAGTTGTGTAGCTCGGAGCCACTTGACCGCATTCTGGAATTAATGAACAAAAATAATACAAGCAATTAATATAACTCTTTTCTCGCTTCATCTTTGACCCAAAAATTTAATATTTGTTTTCCGGGAAAAGTAACAAGGCAGGCCGGGGGAGAAGAGAACCTTAATTTTGTTTGAACTAATTAACATCCTTTTATTCTTCTCGATCAGAGGGCGCTACAACAGGGTGAAGAAGGTGCCGTGTTCAGGGCCTAGATTTCAATAACTGTCACTTTTGCGATTATCGCGTAGAAAGGGCTAGAATTTCTCAAGTATTCCAAATTTTTGTAATTTTTTAGATTGGAATTTTGTATTTGATTTTAATGTTTATCCATTTGTTTATGTCTAAAATGTTAAGACTGGATTCAAAAAGCGCAAAACAGAGATGGATGGAGAGAAATGGGGGAGGCCTATGTCCAGCAGTGGATGGAGATGGCTGTATAAGAAAAATAAGAAGAAAATGTTATTTTTTGTGTATATTCCTCGACTTATAGGTTGGTATGCGGCTGACCACCAATAGGTACTGTAAAATAATGGTTCACTTTGCCAATGTCACTCCTGTTTCAGGGAAGGTCGGCAAGAGTTTCAGGTCTTATGTTCAATTGAGATTGGGCTTTAATACTGCAAGTCCACATTCGGCATGCTTAAACGCAAACTCATGCGTGTCTGCTTGTGGGAATGCATTCAAAATGAATCTCAAATTTAATATATCTTTGTAACTTAGATAATAGAACAATAGGTGACAGATATCGCTGACAGTGAGGCTGAGCAGCAGTGCTATGAGAAGTTGACAGAACAACTACGTCAAAAGCAAAAAAAGAGTCATGTCAAAGTGACAGCGAGTTGAAAGAAAATTGTAACATTTACAAAAAGATTATTTTTTTCGCTCGATTTGTAAGAAAACCATTGAATATTTCGTTTCTTATCTAATCTAAGTTGCAAAATATAAATAACATTAGAGATTCACATTATATGCATTTTCACTAAACATACAAAAAAAATGGTTCACTTTGCCAATGTCACCCCTGTTTCAGGGAAGGACGGCAAGAGTTGCAGGGCTTATGTTCATTTGAGATTGGGTTTTTATATTGTAGGCCCACATGTGGCATGTGTTTAGTAGGCCTACATGCGAAATTATACATGTCTCCTTGTGGGAATGCATTTAATATGAATCTTAAATGATATATATCTTTGCAGCTTAGATTAGATTATATTAGATACATGTTTAAGTTCGCGCTTAAACATGCCACATGTAGTCCTACAATATAAAAACCCGAATCTCAAATGAACATACACCCTGCGACTCCTGCCGACCTTCCCTGAAACATGGGTGACATTGGCAAAGTAAACCATTTAAAACATGCGGCTGACCACCCATGCTGTAGCATGGGTGGTCAGCCGCATACCAACCTTTAAGTCAAGGAACAACTTTTGACTTATGTAAATACAAAAAAATATTTTTCCTACAATTTTTATTTTTATTTTTGTAGTTGGGTACACAACAATGGAGTTGTGTGCGTAAAATGTATTTGTATTGGTAAAAATTCTACATAAATTCCTTAAATTCTGCCGCTAGGTGTGCTAGAGAAATCGCCCCCCTGTGTTAGCGCTCCGCGGAGAAGCAGCCGGGAGCTCAACCTGTTTGACTTTTGCCTTTTCCAGGCGCTGCACTTCTTGCCCTTAAAACTCAATTACCAAGTTGTACTTCCCCGTGTGGCCTTCCCTTCACTGTTAATCTGAAATCTTCAATTTTCCTTTCTCCCCTTTCACCAACTTTTGCTTTAATTGATCAGACAAGAATATTCATTTAACCCTTTTTTGTAGATTATATTGTAAACCTTTAGTGAATTGTTGGGAAAAAAACTAACTTAAAATCACATTGAAATAATCTTTATAACGAGTTAGAACATTAAAAGTATCTAGTTGGTGACATTAATGTTTTATTTCACCTTTTTTGAAGAAAAATTAAGGTAGGTCCGGTCGATAGCTCAGGTGGTAGAGTGCTTGCATTCCACGCCGAAAGCTCGGGTTCGAATCCCACCGAGGGTGTCAGAAATGATTTCCCGTTTCAGTGTTTATTTCAAACCCCAAAATAAAATACCGGCAAGGTTTACTCAGCCTTCACAATAAGTGAGTACCAGCCACCTCGGGAGCTGGGAAACCCCCACATCAACTGAAGTGGTTGGCGTAAGGCCGGCTTACCTGTAAAAATAAATAGGTTCAACTCGCCACATGCGACCCCTTCGGGGATAACGCGGCAAGAAGTTACACTATATGTGTAGCTTAGTTGCGTTTAGTTGCGTTAGGTACTTGAATATTGGTGGACCAATAATGATGACTAATTTGAGCTTTTTTGCTTTCAAGAAAAGTCACACGATAAAAAAAATGTAATTTCCAGAAGCTCTCAGATAAGTTTTTAAAAAGCTCTAAGGTGAGCTTTTGAAAATGCTCTTAGATGAGCTTTTGAAAAGGCTCTCGTTTATCGAGAGTGCCTAAAAAAGATCTCATATGAGCTTTTGTAAAAGCTCTCAGGGTTACTTTTTAAAAAAAGAGCTTTTGACAAAGCTCTCGTTTTTCGTGAGCGCAAATAATCTGCTGTGAGCTTTTTAAAAACATCTCTGGTGAGCTTTTGAAAAAGCTCTCAATTAATTATTAAAAAAGCTTTCATAAAAACTCTTAGGTGAGCTTTTATAAAAGCTCTCAGGTAAGCTTTTGTAAAAGCTCTCAGTCGAGCTTTCGTAAAACCACTATTGTGAGCTTTTGTAAAAGCTCTATGGTGAGCTTTCGTAAAACCTCTATGGTGAGCTTTCGAAAAAGCTCTCAAGCGCGCTTTTGAAAAAGCTCTCTTGTACTTTCAAAACACCTTTCATAGGAGCTTTTTAGAGAAGCTCTTTTGTGATATTTTGTACTCTATAAAACTCAAACATGATGATGATTCAGACTTGTTATTTTGGCAATTATAAAATCCTTCAGGTGGGCTTTATATAATATGTCAGTGCATCAGAATCAGCAGGAGCACCACGGCGCGAGGTAATTAACCAAATCTGATCGGCAAGTCGGTAATCTCTGCGGTGATCTGCTAAAGGAGCCGCGGGCAACATTGTAGCAGGACCAATGCCACTAATGGGGGGGAAGGCGAGTGTATAAAGCACTGTCATTTAGCCAGGGCGAATTAAAAACCAGTCACTTATTTAATAATGGACCAATGCCACTAATGGGGGGGAAGGCGAGTGTATAAAGCACTGTCATTTAGCCAGGGCGAATTAAAAACCAGTCACTTATATTAATAATGGACCAGTCCGTAGTCTGGGGGTTAGCGCTTTGGACTCGTGAATGTAACGTTGTGGTCTTGAATCCTGGCAGAGCACAAAAAATATACCATTTGTGTTTTCTAATATGATTTTGCTGGTTTTGCTGGTCATCGAAAGCTCTTGCTGGAGGATTTTCGCTTTCTATAGCAAAGACTAAGATCGTAGAGGGCTCTTGAGGGGTAACGAACCAACCATTCAAAGAACCAAGATCACTATTGATAACGGCAATTTTTCATGCATCGCCATTCTAAGGGTGTTCCTAATTTCTCTCACAACTGAATTTGAAAAAACTTGGTTCACATTTACCAATGCCACCACATTTCAGAGAAAGGCGACAATATTTTCAAAGGTCATGTTTACAATGTGAGGTTTGTTTTATTTTGTATGTACACATGCAGCGTGTGTAAGCGCGATTTCACATGTGCGCGCTAGTGGGCATGCATTAAATATGAACATTTATTCTTAACATTTCTATGCAAATTCAATTAATAATGCAAAACATGTTTATTTCAGGATTTTATTTAAAGTAACAAAATTATTTCAACGCTTTTGAAAGCGAGAAAATACCATTGCCTACTGAATGATAACGTTTATATTTTAATTTTACAAATAAATAAAAAGATTTGGATTACGCAAGAAGTTTTGCTTTGCGTTTTATATTTCTATCTGCTTTTTCCTTATTTTGAAACCATCAAGAAATTGGGACACACGGTTACGTTCCGGGGTGGCAAAAGCGAATGATGTTTTACAGCATGGGGGGACAGACTCATGCAAACCTATCAGTCAAGGAACTGAACTGATAATATCCGAAATTTTGTATTTTTTCCTTGACTTTGGTATGAGGTTGGTATGAGGCTGACCACCCATACTGTAAAAAATGGTTCACTTTGCCATTGCCAATATTACCCTTGTTTCAGAGAAGATCGACAAAAGTTGCAGTGTTTAATGTTTACGTTCATTTGAGGTTTGGATTTTAATTTGTGAGCGCGAACTGACCACATGTCTGTTTTGGTCAATACGTCTTTGCTACTTAGATTACAGATTATAATTATTATAGCTCCTTGACTGATAGTTCGGTATGAGGCTGACCGCCGTGCTGTAAAAATTGGTTCACTTTTGGCAATGCCACTTCGGTTTCAGGGAGAGGCGGCAGGAGATGCAAGGTTTATGTTCATGTGAGGTTTTATTTAGTTGTATATATACATGCAGAGTTTGTAGGCGCCAACCTACATGTTCCTGTCTGTGAGTATCTATATATAATCTATAATCTAAGTTGCAAGGATATATTCATTCAAAGCTCTCAGATGTATGCCCACAAACAAACACGTGTAGTTTGCGCTTACAAATGCTGATTGTGTACTTACAAATAAAATTCAAACCTCAAATGAACATAAGCCCCACAACTTTTAAAGTATGAATGTAATATAATATAAGCCTTAAATGTTAACATATCTTTGCAACATAGATTATAGATTCTAAAGATGTTGCTAAATTCTCTCACAACTGAATTTGCATTCCTATTTAACTAATAGTTCACTTCCCCAGATGGGGCTCATGTAAATCTGCGGCAGGAGCTGAATAGTACAATACCTAGTTCTCGGCAAATCAGGTCACGGGAGGTGCATCCCTAGGCGATAGAGTTTAGTGAGGAAAACCTGCAGAGCTAGGGATGTGGCCGCGCTGCAGAACAATGCAAATATTGAGGAAAGCAAACACTGAGCGAGCGCATCCCTAGCAATAGGTGTATACAGCACTAGGGATGGGAGATGTGGGTTATATTCACTAAGTAATCATAAAGTAAAAAATCTGAAGAAATGGACTCGGAACACCTTTTACAGGGAAAAAACGCAACTAAGCTATACAAACAGTTTGACTTCTTGCCGCGTTATCCTCGAATGGTTTCGAATATGGCAAGTGGAACCTATTTGTTTTTACAGGTAAGGGGGCCGGCCTTACACCAATCACTTCAGTTGAAATGGGAGTTTACCCGCTCCCGAGCTGGCTGGTACTCGTTTCTTGTGAAGGCTGAGTAAACCTTGCCGGTATTTTATTTTGGGGTTTGAAATAAACACCGAAACGAGAAATCATTCCAGCAACCTCGGTGGGATTCGAACCTGAGCTCTCGGCATGGAATGCAAGCAAAACCAACTAAGCTATCGACCGGCATGGAAGTTCCAAATTTGAAGTTTTTTGGTGGGCAAATATCACAGCTCCTAGGGAATAACAAAATCTTGGTTACTGTTTGCCCAGGCGACCCAGCAGTAAGTCGAAAAGTGTATAAACTAAATCACTTTCGACTAGTGCCGTCGTACATTTAAGCCTTTTTTCATTTACGCAATTTAGATGAGGTTTACGTAATGTTTTATATACTCGGGGCACTGTTCTATAAAATATTGATTCGCAACACAGAATTTTTGCTTTTCAGCATTCCCCTCGCCATTCCCTAACAGTGATATTGTTGCAGTTGTCCCATCCCTAGCGCGAACAAATAACACAGAAATCTGAATGTGAGGAATATGCAGAGACACGTCTGACTTAATTATCCTCAAGAGGAAGCATTACTGGAGCTCAGCGGAGACTGCTCGAGAAGTGGCGAGAGACTAAACAAAGTGGAGGTCTGTGACTCATACTTATACATGTACATTTTATCGATACTTTAAAAGATAACTCAATGAGTGACATATTGAGCTAACATGGGTTTTTCAGATAAATGCACCTTTTTCCTATTTTCTACGAGAAAACTCTACAAAAGTGTAAAAACCCTGTAGTTTAGAAGTTTTCCATGACCATTGTCTGTCTCAGGGAAGGATGGCAAGAGTTGCAGGGTGTATGTCCATTTGAGATTTGGTTTTTTATGTTGTAGGTTCACATGAGGCATGTGCAAGCGCGAAATGGTACGTGTCTGGTTGTGAGAATGCATGTAATGTGAATCTCCAATGTAATATATCTTTGCAACTTAGATTAGATTAGATTAGATTAGTTTGCTTTAACATTTACAATCTACATACATTTGTTTGTATGAAATATTCAAAGTTTGGCGTATGCAATCATCTTCTCGTTACTCATTACGGGAAGTGAAGCATGGACTCTCCGCACATGAATCAGTTTATCCCGCTTTATTGATTCCATAATGTAAGTAAGTTGGTGTAAGTACCTATCCACAGATATGTATGTATGTATAAAAAGAGTCCGCGACTCCCAGAGGTTTATGGGAAAATACAAAAATTGAAATATTGGTAATTACATCAAACGTTGCAATCCTGCCTAGCGAGGGATCCTTCACTATAAATAAATGCATTGGCTAAATTAATCTTTATTCTTAAAAATATTTAAAATTAACATAACATGGAGCTGCACGGGTGACGTGACCATTGACTATATTGGGTAAAAAAAAAAATACTAATAGACTAGAATAGAAATATTGGGTAAAAAAAAAATACTAATAGACTAGAATAGAAACATCGAGAACAAAATCCCTACTGAGGACTTTCGAAATGAAAATACTAAATAATAAATAATAATAATATTAGGATGATTTATTTGGTGAGCTCTGTTTATGTGTGTATAACACCTCAAGAGCCCTCTGCGAGCTAGGTCGTCGCTGTAGAAAGCGCCAATTCTCAAGCAAGATCCAGTTTCTGTAAAGCTGGATAGACCTTTTTATGACCGGTCTTTGGTACAGATTTTATGAATTTTTCAACCCAGCGAAGAGCAAATTTGAAAATATAAATTGTATATTTTTTGTGCTCCGCCGGGATTCGAACCCACAACCTTCCATTTACGAGTCTGAAGTGCTACCACTGGACTACGGACCGGTCAAAGGGTAGTAAGTAAAGTAAATTTATGTTCATTTGAGGTTCGGATTTTAATGTGCAGCATTTGTAAGCACGAACTGATACGTGTCTGCTTATGGGAATGCATTTTTTTAAGAAATTTTTAAATGTAATGTATATTTGCAACTTAGATTATTACACAATCGACGTGAGTTTACGCAGTGTTTTATACTAGGGACACAGAAGAATGGAACCAGTACCCTGAGTACGAGTTGCAAAACTTGAGTAAAGTAAAGTTTACGGAAAACGTATTAAAGAGTGGTTTTTCCCAAAATCTGCCGTTTTTGTTTGTTTGAACTTGATTTTCTTCATCACTGTAACTCTTTTGCTATAAGACCATAAAGTGTAAGAAACAAAAGCGGCAGATTTTGGGGAAAATCTCTCTTTAATATTTTCCGTAAACTTTACTTTACTCATGTTCTGCAACTCGTTCTCAGGGTACAGGTGTTGCTAATTGCAAGAACCGCTTGGATTTTTTTTTCTTATTTTTACTCTTATGGTCTTCTGTGAAGCAGCGCTGCATAATACTGGTCACGAAATTTGCCTGCAAGTTTGTGAAAAATAATAACAGGGAGAATATCTCAATCCCCGAAGGAGGAGGCTGGACGGGGGGCAGGGGGGGATGACCCACAACCTGTGCGGTAACGGGGCATGACGAGCTGCCCTGATGATGATGATGATGATAAATAAATATTCAAAATTAAAAATAAAAAAGTTATGCCATTTTTTTGCAATCTCAAACTTTAAACTGCTCTCCTGAACAATTAAGTTTTTGTCGCTACTTCCTTTTACTCGTCGATATAGATTATACTTGTTAACACGTAGGAAGGTACGCAGTGCAACGTCACTTATGCGTGCACCACTTTTTTTTTTAAATCCGATGATATGAGGCCGACCACCCATATACATATTGGCATGAGGCTGACCACCCATACTGTAAAAAATGTTTCACTTTGCCAATGTCACCCCTGTGTCAGGGAAGGTCTGCAAAAGTTGTAGAGCTTATGTTAATTTGAGGTTTGCATTTTATTTGTAAGTAGGTACACATTTAGCATTTGTAAGCGCGAACTACACGTGTTTGTTTGTGGGCATGCATTTGAGAGCCTTAAATGTGAATATATCTCTGCAACTTAGATTATAGATGACGTCAGGGCAGGACAGTCAAATTGTTAAATCATTACAATATACAGGCCTTTTAGCAGTTTGAGGTGTCAGAAAAAGGGAAAAAGGGACTTATAATCCAAAAAAAGGGACTTAAGGGACCTCACAAACTGATTAAAAACGACATAATCTAATCTAAATCTAAGCTGCGAAAATATATTAACATTTACAATCCACATCTTATGCACACATAAAAGTAACCATATGGATGTTCGCGCACACATATAGTTTCAAATGTGTCTACAATAGGAATACGCTCGTATAGGTCGCGTCATGTAAAAATAACGCTGGCGGCGAGCTGCGCAGTAGGCGATTTAGCGGACTTTTTGGTACTTGCGCGACTGTAACCCTTGCGCAAACACACCCCCTCCACTGCTCCTCAGCGTTCTTTTTACATGACGCGACCTATACCTACAATGTGAACACAAACTTCCCATGTCTCTCAGAAACGTCGGCGAGATGATTTTTAAATTGAATCCTCGCGAGAAGTGCACGGCAGACAGGCTGATCAAAACTCCGCATGTGAGAGAGACGCAAGATGCGCTGTGTGCGTGCGGGAGAGAGAGAGCTGCGTGATTTATGCGATGACGTAGGACCAAAACAAACGACGCGTCAGCTCATCACAGCGCGAACCACATCTTTTGCGGGGACAGGAACAATACTCCCCGCAGGACAGTGGCGGAACTCTGGGGTAGGGTCTTGCTTGAGTATTGGCGCTTTATATAGCGACGACCAAGTTCGCACAGGGCTGTTGAAGTCTGATTCACACAAAAACAGCGCTCACGTCTTAAATAAATCATCGTAATATTATTTTTCTGGATCTACCCATACATCATAACGGGTAATTTCACTTTTTTTCATTCATAAAAAGTTTTTACAATGTTAACGCCATGTCGGTGTTATGGCCGAGGGTAGTGGCGCGGTATTTGGAACCGGATAACGTTGGTTCGAATCTTCCGTCTAGCCCACTTGACCATAACTTCGACCCTGGTTCAACAGATGCCGTTGCATGCACACAAGCTTCTGCTTTCGCATGAAGACACCTGGCCAGGCAAAATAGGTTGGTGGATTGCGTTTCTTTCCACAAATCCTTTTTTTTTTTTAATGCAACTGCGTTTTTAAAAAAACAAATATAGGTATAGGTAGATTATTTTTTAAATTAAGGTTCTTTAAAATATGCACACTTTCGATTTCCGGTAGAGCAGGACATTTTTTTATCCAGACATATTATGTGACGTCAGTGATTAGCGCGGCTAGTAGAGCCGCAGATAGCTGAAGGCGGGTCCTGTGACGTCATAGCCAGTCTAGCCGGTAGCGCTGCGCTTTACGCGGGCTCAATTTCTCAGCATTTGATCCTTGAAATTTTTAATTTTACTGCATAAAAAATCTATGGTTGTGATCGTTGAAATGTAAAAAGCTCGAGATGAGTTAACGCCATGTTTTATACTCGCGGTACAGAGCTCGGTGCGTGTGCATGTAGCTGTAGGTGCATATACATACACACACAGCCTTCTCCTCAAGTGTTTACTCGGTTCGTTAAACAGAGCCTGTCAGAGTTGCGAGCATTCAAAATCAATTAAACCAAAACCAGTATTTAATTTAAATGTAAGTGAGGCAGAATATTCCTTTATTATTATTATCTGCGCCTCGGCCGGTGGAAGACGGACAACGCAAAACTGCAACGCACACGTATAAGTACCTACCACATACGGGTAGGTACCTTCAGTTAAATGTATCTTGGTGCAAACGGCTCAAAACAGTCAAGGTTATTCACATTGAGTTATAACCTAGAGGAGGAGTAGGTAAAACAGGACATCTTTTATTTAGGTGGACGTGACGTCACTGGATCTTGGGATATTATGTATTTCATACAAATGCACCGAGGGCCTCAGGTAGCCTGGCGGATCCATTGACGTCACGGCTTGGCTTCCCGATCGCGCTGCGTTTTGGCGGGACTCAAATTCTATTTTAGAAAATTTTCAATGAATTCTTTATTTTTTCTACTAACAAAATATATGGTTGTGATCCTTGAAACAAACTCTATCCAACCATAGAATTTTCAACAGTATTCCCTATTGCGCCTCCATAATAAGGACGTGCCTACCTCAATATCTTGAAACTTATTTTAAATGAAATATTAATGATATTTACCTAAACGTCATTACACTGCGCATCACAGACCTGCAGGTACTCCTGCAGCGCTGTCTACATGTGCCCCCTCCTGCCGTTGCCCTCCATGACGTCACAGCGCCGCCCCTCAGCCTGAGGCAGGGCGAGCTGAGACGTCCAGCAAGCTGATGTGTATGTAGAGCAGCTCATAATACAGGCATTACTTAAATGCCTTCTCTGCACAAAATGACCGGTCCATAGTCCAGCGGTAAAACTTCGGACTCGTAAATGGAAGGTTGTGAGTTCGAATCCTGGCGGCGCACAAAAAACATACCATTTATATTCTCAAATAGGCTCTTCGCTATGTTGAAAAATGCATAATCTTTACCAAAGACCAATCACCCAAGGTCCATCCAGCCTTACAGCAACTGATACTTGCTTTGTAGCGACGACCAAGCTCGTAAAAAGTCCGCTCGATAGATCAGTTGGTAGAGGGCTTGCATTCCATGCTGAAAGCTCAGGTTCAATCGCCTCGAAGGGTGTCAGAAATGATTTCCCGTTTCGGTGTTTATTTCAAAACCAGCAATACAATACCGGCAAGATTTACTCAGCCTTCCCAAGAAATGAGTTCCAGGCCTCTCGGGACTTCAACTGAAGTGGTCTGCGTAAGGCCGGCCCCCTAGCCAGTAAAAATCAATAAGTCCCGTATGAATCACCACATGCAACCCCTTTGGGGATAACGCAGGCAAGAAGTAGCACTAAATGTGTAACTCAGTTGCACTGCGTAACTGTGGGGTTGACAACACATCGCACGTTTAATAATAAAGAGCAATAACTCAAAAAACATTAATGTTGGGAAAACGCGTTTGAAGTTCAGACACCCAGTACAACTTGTATGGGATGAAAAAGGCGGCCGATGTTTTATCTCGATCATATTCGTCCAAATTGAACGGCTGTCGAATTCTACGCATTCTTCTCGCATTGTTCTTGCGTTTTATTAGAAAATCTCGATTTTCCCAATTTTCGAGTTATTTCTCTTTATTATTAAACGTGCGACATGCACATGACATATACAACAAGTGGCATGCAATAATAGACGTGTAATGCAACAGAATAACTTTATTACATCCTGATAAAACAACATCAGAGCAGGATGTACAACAGTGCCCACCTTACTGACCTCACAGCAGTTACATGTTTAAGTAAAAAAGCTAACAACTAACTTTCATAAAAACACAGAAGTAAAATAATCTGTCTCAGGCAGTGCCGGCCCAACAAGCAATTCCTAAGAGTGCGACAAGGATGGAACCTCAGCACTGCTCTAACTTTTCAAAATAATCTTATTCAGCACCATTGCACATCACTCAAGTATAAGTCACACTCAAAATGGGTCAGGGATGGATGCGCCAGATTCAGGAATGCACACCCGACACCAAGAGGGACACCTAAATACACATACATGTGAGGGACAAACCCCACACACCACTCCCTACTACACAATTCTGTCCTCATAGTGCTTGTTTGTCTTATGTCCATCAGAGGTAATTTCACACGAACAATGTTTGTGTTTGAAAACTGGTAAAAATAATTAACACAGCTCTCACATTACATTTTTTCTTAGCTCAGATTGTGTAGAATGTGATTCTTAAGACGATTTCATTGAAAGGTCATCTTTAAATCAAATAGTAGATAAGCCAAACAAGCACCGGGGGAGATGATGTGTATATAAGATGGGCAGACACTGCTAACAATAATAAAAAATTGACATTAAATTTACATTTTATAAATGCTACAGTTATTATCATATCCACTTATAAGGAGTAACTACAAATCGCTCCCCCAGTTCTTGTTTATCGTATACGCCAATCTTGTCAAATATGACTTTTTCATGCAGTTGTCTTATGAATCAAATTCTACACAATCTGAGCTAAGAAAAACTGTAAAACTCGATAATGTGAGAGTTCTTTTAAATATTTTTTCAATAAATTTCTTGTTTTCATAAGACACATCGGTCCAGTACACATGCAAACATTGCTCATGTAAAATTTTCTCAATGGCGTATACGATAAACAAGAACTAAGGCAGCGAAATGTCTCCTATCATTTTCACAGAAGTTTCCAGAAGCACCACAAATAATTAAAAATGTTACATCTATGCATATAAAAACCATTGATCAATATAAAAAAACATAGATGGCGTACACCTGTTTCTTACCATAGTAACAAACGTACCATGAAACACAATAATAGATTTTTTTTAAATGAGACATAAGATATTAACCTCATACGCCAAAAAGAGACATAAACCTGACTGCTTCCTGGAAACTGATTATAACAAGACCTCATTTGTATGTAAAGGACACTAAGGCATTCTTTTTCACACACAAAACAGCTCTGATGAGATCCATCTATATCTTTCAAGTTGATCGATGATAAAATAACTCTAAAGAAGCTTAATCATGACCTCTCCTATTCAAATATAGTGCCATGAGACCGCATAGCTTCCACCAACTAAGCATCATTGCTTTAATTTCAAAGATCAATCCATAGTGAAATGCCACGATGTTAGTGTCCTAGTATATGTTATTCTTGATTAGGAATTCATACATTGTCCATTTAATACCTTAAAGGTAAAACTGAATAAGTGCCATATTAAGCTAACATGGCTTTCTTACATAAATTCACCTATTTCCTGTTTTCTGTGAGGAAACACTAAAAAAAGTGTGAAAATCCTGTTGTTAACCCTTTGGCTGCGGCTGGCATGCATAGATGTCATGACGTAACTTGCATACAGTGCGGCTGGCATCTATGCATGTCATCGAAGTTTAAAGCTTCCCCTGACATCGGTGTTCAAATTTTTCAAACTTTTTTGTTGCTTACATTATAGGTACACTAATATCATCTCATATTATACATATTTTGAAAATATTATTTCTCAAATATTTCTTCAGAACAGCTCGATCTCTCGTCCCGCGCGTGTGTACCAATGTTTATAAACAAAATCCAGGCAAGTATACTCTATTCAGATAGGTATAACTGTTTACGTTTTTTGTTTTTTTGTAAAATAACTCATATATTTTTTTCTTTAGTGACGAGTATTTAAGTGAGTAAAAAAATTGTTTAAAACCTAATGGATATAAAATCTAGTTATGGAATGTGCATATAATATTATTTTTTAATAATATTATTGTAATTTACTTGTTTTTATATAAAACAACAAGTGAAAACATGTGTTGAAAGTTTGTGATTTGTGTTCCTGGATAACTAATGAATATGCTTTTTCATAAATTTTGAAGTTATATCAAGTAATTAAGGTAGGAAATCAATTTATGTATAAAAAAATAACCGCAAAAAAGTATTCCGTTCTGGCGGTGCGTATGTAGCAAATAAATTCAGAATCGAAAAGGTTAAGGAGTATGTCGTGAGTTGTTCATAATTTCACTTACTATGAGAAGTTACCCACAATAAAATGTTTAATCCATGATTTCGCAAATCAGTGAATCAGCACTTATTCTGTCTAACCTTTAAGGTGACTATATACTATGTTTATGTTATATAAGTATAGGTCTAAATTAAAATATATTTAAAACAATGTCTTTTGTATCAAATAAAATTAATTACAAAGGTACAACAACCAAATCGAATCACTTTTCAAAATATAAAAACACCAGATGAATCAGTTTAAAAAATGCAAGTGTTGGATGTGGCTAAGGCCGTGTTGGATGTGGCTAAGGCCGTGTTGGATGTGGCTAAGGCCGTGTTGGATGTGGCTAAGGCCGTGTTGGATGTGGCTAAGGCCGTGTTGGATGTGGCTAAGGCCGTGTTGGATGTGGCTAAGGCCGTGTTGGATGTGGCTAAGGCCGTGTTGGATGTGGCTAAGGCCGTGTTGGATGTGGCTAAGGCCGTGTTGGATGTGGCTAAGGCCGTGTTGGATGTGGCTAAGGCCGTGTTGGATGTGGCTAAGGCCGTGTTGGATGTGGCTAAGGCCGTGTTGGATGTGGCTAAGGCCGTGTTGGATGTGGCTAAGGCCGTGTTGGATGTGGCTAAGGCCGTGTTGGATGTGGCTAAGGCCGTGTTGGATGTGGCTAAGGCCGTGTTGGATGTGGCTAAGGCCGTGTTGGATGTGGCTAAGGCCGTGTTGGATGTGGCTAAGGCCGTGTTGACACATCCCAGGCAACAGGAAAAGTTAAATATTGAGGATATATGGCCACCTTAAAGGTAAAACTGAATAAGTGCCGATTCACTGATTTGAGAAATCGTGTATAAAGCATTCTATAGGGTGTAACTTCTCATAGTAAGTGACCTAATTATGTGGAAGTCTATCTATAATCTACTTGCAAAGATACATTACATTTAAGATTCATATTAAATAGGTGCCCACAAACAGATCCATTGCAGGAAAAAACAGTGTTGACTTACAACATAATGACCCAATCTCAAATGAACATAAGCCCTGCAATTTTATCGAGCTTCCCTGAAACAGGGGTGACATTGGCAAAGTGAGCCATTTTTTACAGTATGGGTGGTAAGCCTCATACCAACCTAAAGTCAAGGAACAGTAAAAAAAAAAAAAAAAAAAAACAGTGCTCATGAAAAACTTCTAAGCTACAGGAATTTTATACTTTTGTAGTGTTTTCTCTCGTAGAAAATAGGAAAAAATGTGCATTTATCTGAGAAACCCAAGCTAGCTTAATATGTCACTTATTCAGTTTTACCTTTAAGGTATCAATATAGAGATATTGACTATCTGTGATTGTGCAAATTGTGCCAAAAACCATGAATGAAACGTTAAGTTCTAAAAGTAGTTGATCAAATTGAACTAGTTAATCATCAATTGGTGAATAATGGACAGTTAATTCAATGAATCCATCCATTACAGGAAAAATTTAAAAAGTTTATTTTCCACAAAAATGGTTATTTTAAATTAATGTTTATACAACTCTCACACACACATACAGTATTATAATTTGACATTAACATCACATGTAAGTTAAGTAAACTATGTAAATAATGTAAAGTTAGACAGCCATCTTGATTCTCTCACACAATCATCATGATTTCGTAACAATAAAACAAATAATAAATGAACTGACAGCGTCCGCTATGTTTTCACATTGTCCCTAGCAACAGGGCTGTTTCCTTTACACCCTTGCGGAGAAAAATTGTAACTTTACATGTAAATATAATGTAATCTCAGCTGTCTTTATTTTAACAACATAAGTTAAATAAATTATCACTAAATGTGCTAAAATTAAACATACAACTAAGCAGTATAAGCAATCAGTAAAAAACATACATTGTTAGCGGGACCAACATCTTTTACACTGAAATTGATATTTGAGTTCAATAAAACCAAAATCAGCAATCTACTTTTTTTAAATGATATAAAATATATAGAAACATAGACAATCATTTGTATGTATACATTTATCTCATTGTTTTAAAGAATCTTAGATTGCAGGCTCTGGTTCTATATCACTCATTTTTAAAAACCGTGGTTTCTTAAAATGTTGATAGTTCGTAAAAGTGTTTCTCTACATATCCAGAAAGCGGCATTGTTCTGTTTGGTCTACACCAGTGTTTCCCAAACTTTTTCGCCCCTTTATGCGTAATATATAAGCCCATCGCCCCTTATATCTATATGAAAATATGGGGAAGGGGGGGAGGTAGGCACAAGTTTTAGAGGACTATCGTTCCCTTTGTAATTTTCACCCCAAAGTTGGGAGCCACTGGTCTACACACATCAGTTGGTTCTTTACATTCTACAACAAGGCTGTCTCCTGAAGAAGTTGGATCCCCGACAAAACCTGGCAACATTACAATTAGGGTTTTAACAACAACATTTACCACAAACCCTTGGTGTGGCTAGTGCCACTAAAAGGCGCTATATAAAATTGTCCAATTATATTTTTTATTATTTTATGTAGGACACTTTACGCTAATTTAAAGATTTTTGCCGATTATAAATATAAATTGGCCGCAATAGTTTATAAGAATATACATGTGTGTTTTTGAAACAGCACATTAATATGTAATTGTCATTTAACAGTTCTCACAGAACAACATGATGATTTCCTTACTTAAAGTTTACATAACGATTCCATAAAATATTTGAAACAAAATAAAGTTATCAGCACACACCTTTACAAAACCCTGTCTATGATGTAAATATGTTTAAGTACCTACATTTAGGAATTAATTGAGCACAAAGTAATAATTATAATAATTTAGCATTTTTGTCTAGTGAGTGATGCGAAAAGCCCCGCTGTGCTGCGTCTAAACAAACACAAGGAATCAGGCTGGGTATTTTCTTTTAAGTTAACTAAAATGCTTTTTAGTAAAATTTTACTAACTATTTTACTCACCAAATTTTGCACAGTAAATATTCAGTAACTATTACAGCAACTAACTATTTTCAAGATGGCGTCATCTAGTCACTGACAGCAGCTGTTTGTTTTTGATGTAAGGATACATCAAAATTGCTGCCAACCAAACATTTTGGTCATAAATTAATAATTCATTATTTCATATTTTAATGAATCATTAATTCTTCTTCTTCTTCTTCTTTGTGGTGGATTCCCGCATTCAGCAGGGGCGCCAGTGTCAAGTTGTTGAACCATTAATTAATAATAACACAATGGCATCTGTTGAACCAGGATCAAAGTTATGATCAAATGACCCATGCGGGAATCGAACCAACGTTATTCTATTCCAAATACGCTAGAAAGATCAGCCACTTGACTCCCTCGGGCATAACACCGATTAGTAATGCAATAATTTCTAAAATTTGGAACAGTGGTCACTTCGGGTTTATTCGGTTTTAAGTAACTCGAACTGGAGTATCTCGAGTAAGTAAAAGTTTACTAAAATAATACTTGAGTTGACAAATACCGGGCCTTACAAAGTTCGTCACTCACTTGCTATACAAACATCTGCTATACGAGATTAAGGCATTGACGTATTAAATAAATACACAAGGAATATGGGGACCATAATATCAACTACACTAAGCCTACAACTCATCCATGATTATCAGAATCAGTTTCAGTACCTCAGAATAAAAGGACAGAGACCTCCCGTTATTAATAAAGTAACGACCTTCCCTCTACGAATCTCGTGTAGGCGCAGCAAAAATTATTGGGATGATGAGTCACCGTTGCATCATGAATGCAGTTCTATTTATGAGGAAAAATCCTAATAATTATTTACTGGATTTCTTTTTAAATCTGAAGAGGTTTGTACTCCAAGTATACAACATTTACATAACCTCACTTTGACTGCCTAGATCTAAAATGTATGAAATATACAATGGCACTCCTATGAGTGATTAAGTATTCACACATTTTTATTTATTTATGCAATTAAAAGGTGTTTACGCAATGTTTTAGGTATACTACACAGTTCAATCTTTTGGGAAAAATCCTTTTTACTGAATTTCGTTTTTATTCTGAAGGGGTTTGTACTAAGAGTATTAAACATTTACATAAACTAACTTCAATCACAACGTATGAAATATAGGATGACACTCCTATGAGTGATTTAATTTTCATACATTTTTTATTTATTTACGCAATCAAGAGATGTTTTGTACTAAGGATACAGTTTTATCTTTTGGGAAAAATTCTTTATCTGATTTTTTTATGAAATTGATTGGGTTCTGGTCCCTGGGGTTTGACTTGGATGCAGTTGCAGTGTGCGGTGTGTCAGATCTACTCTATGGTGCAGATGAGGTCCTCTCCCTCCAGCTTGAGTCCGTTGCTGATCTCCAGGACCTTCACTGTCCCGGCCACCGGTGCCTGCACCACCATCTCCATCTTCATGGCGGAGATCACAGCCAGTGGGGCGCCCTTCTCCACGCGGTCTCCCTCCTTCACCTTCACCTCTGCAACACCATTCGTAAGAAAAGTAAGCTGAAGTCTTCAAAAGTTTCAAGAAGAAGAAAAAGAAAAAAATATATGGACCACAGTCAGAGCCTGGAAACAAAAAATCAAGCATCTGAATCCAGCCGTGAAAGCTAAAACCATTTATAATATATATATATGTCCGGTAAATGACAGGATATATAAATGACCGGTCCATAGTCCAGTGGTAACACTTCCGACTAGTAAATAGAAAGTTGTGGGTTCGAATCCCGGCGGAGCACAAAAACTATACCATTTATATTTTCAAATTTGCTCTCGCTGGGTTGAAAAATTCATATGCCTTTACCAAAGACCGATCACCAAAGGTCCATCCAACCTTACAGCAACTGGGCTTTGCTTGAGAATTGGCGCTCTCTATAGCGACGACCAAGCTCGCAGAGGGCTCTTGAGGTGTGATTTCATGTGCACATGTATAGTCATCTGTACTATTTTTAAGGTTTTGTTGTTTTTTTTGTAAACTTAAATGTCATTTATTACTCGTATTCCTTGACTTATAGGTTGGTATGAGGGTGACCACCCATACTGTAAAAAATGGTTCACTTTGCCAATGTCACCCCTGTTTCAGGGAATGTCGGCAGGAGTTGCAGGGCTTATGTTCATTTGAGTTTGGATTTTATTTGTAAGTACACAATCAGCATTTGTAAGCGCGAACTACACGTGTTTGTTTGTGGGCATACATCTGAGAGCTTTAAATGAATATATCCTTGCAACTTAGATTATAGATTATATAGACTCACCTATGACGGTGCCGGGCATGGGAGCTCCCACCTGGTTCTTGTTCCCCTTGGCGGCCTTGGGGTGGATGTGCATCGTCTGGACAAACAAAACACACATCAGTCAGGCACTGACAAAAACATTTTTTTTTTTAATACTTCTGACACAAAAAAAAAGTTGAGCAAAGACAGTGAGATAAGGATTTGAACTACAAGTAAAAGGTTACAAAAATAAAATCATTTTGGCGAGGATACCTCATTTGAGCAATCAAATAAGACCCATTTTCATATAATTTTGTAGACATGACAATCTTGAAACTTTTTTTGTATTGTTAAGTCTTCACTTTTACAGTTTGGTAACAAATAACTAAAATTCAAAATTTGATTTCAGTCAACCACTTTTTTTTTACTAAGCTATTCCATAACTTCTACCAGATTTTATAAAATACAGACGAGCCCCTTCCATCAAATGTCCATCAAAAAGTAAAAATTGGTTTGTTTTTGTCAAATATTCAGAAATGAGAAGTATTCACTCCAACATCTCATCATACGGGTAAGAATTGAAGAAAGACGAGCTCCAGGTCGAAGAAGAACATCTTGGTTGAAGAACCTGAGACAGCGGTCCGGCAGAAACACAAGATCCCTCTTTTATGCCGCAGTATTAAAGTGCAAATCACAATAATCGCCAATCTGCACTGAAGAGGCACAAGAAGAAACAGGAGAATAAGATACCTAACATAACTATTTTTAGCCAAAATGAAACGGAAACCATAAGCTTCAATCGTTACATTCTTCTTCTTTTAGTGTCACTGCTATCGAAGATCGGCGAGTTGACACAATGTTTGGAAAGCGTGCATTTGCAGTTGCTAGTCCTCTGGCCTGGAACCACCTGCTACATCATATGAGAGAGCTAGAGGGCCATGGAAAGTTCCGGAATGCACTGAAGACAAGCAAATTTCTGGCATCATTTGCACAAGCGCCCTTGGAGTGACTAGATCACGAAACGGCACTATAAAGAAATCATCAACTCATCATCATCATCGATCATCATGGTTATTTTGACCTTGGATGCTGCGGTTCGAAACAGTTACATTACATTGCAAACCTAACATTATTATCAGCAGTGTCTCACCTTGCTGGCGTTCTCATCCCTGATGAAGACAGATCTCATCTGCCCGTTGAGCTCAAAGAACACTTCCCGCAGTCCGTTAGCCGTGAGGTCCTCAGACAGCGCTAGCGTCTTGATGCCCAGCGTCTTCCCCTTCTCTATGGTCACCTCCACCTCCTCGCCCACCTGGACAGTAATAGACAATGAGCAGGCTGTAGACACTACACAGGAAAGAACACTTCCCACAGTCTGTTAGCTGTGAGGTCATCAGAGAGTGGCAGCGTCTTCCCCTTCTCTATGGTCACCTCCACCTCCTCGCCTACCTAAACAGCAACAGACAATGAGTAGGCTGAAGACGAAGGCCAAACACTTTTTATGAGAGACCTACAGTAGGGATAATCGGAGTGAAATGCCTGGCATCCTCAGGCTCTGTAGGCATCCTGGCAATTTGCAAACAAGTCCCAATCAAGCAAATTACAATTTACAAAGTATCCAAGGCCATTGGGTCCAGACCACATTCAGATAATGAAGTTTATAGATGACACAGCATCAGATCAACAACTGGTAGAGACAGACGTTGGACAGAAGTGCATTATCACGAGACTATGATTCATTGTGATCATGTACATACTGGATCCAGGGGTGGAAGTCTCAACGGCCGTCGGTAGATCTTAACGTACCTATTTCAAATATGGCTGTTCTGTATAAAATGGATCAGCTCTTGATACACCGCCACGCTTTATTCCATCCTAACTTCAAATAGATACGGTAAGATCTATCGACGGTCATCGAGACTTCCACCCCAGGAAGGACAATAGCGCACATAGACAGAATCATGATTTTTCAAATCACAGAATGTTTTGTTTCCATAGTATTGTTCTTTTGGAATTCTGAAAGCTATTTGGATAATCAGTGATTTGGATAGTCAGAATTCTCCTGCATGTAACACCAACCAGAAGCAGGTCGTATTATCTCACAAATGCAGAAAGCCTATTGTTGTAATGAAGATATCAACTTCAACGAAGATTCAGTCAACGACGTTAGCCATGTTGAAAGCACCGGTTCCCATAGATCACCGAAGTTAAGCAACATTGGGCGCGGACAGTACTTGGATGGGTGACCGCTCAGGTACATCGCGTGTGGTTGGCATCTTGGACCGGTCCGTAGTCCGTAGTGGCAACACTTCGGACTCGTAAATGGAAGGTTGTGGATTCGGATCTCGGCGGAGCACAAAAAATATACCATTTATATTTCGAATGTGCTCTTCGCTGAGTTGAAAAATTCATAAGCCTTTACCAAAGACCGGTCACTGAAAGGTCCATCCAACCTTACCACAACTGGGTCTTGCTTGAAAATTTGCGCTTTCTACAGCGACGACCAAGCTCGCAGAGGGCTCTTGAGGTGTGATACACACAAAAACAGCGCTCACCAAATAAATCATCCTAATATTATTATTTATTATAATTATTATTTATTTATTATTATTATTATTATTTATTATTTATTTATTTATTTACGGCATAAGCCTTTTACAAAAAGTATATATTAAGTGAGTTTATACAAAACTGCGAAAAAAAGAACAATAAAATACAAGAAAAAAATAATATGAAAAACAATAAAAAACAATAAAATACAACAATATATCCCTTATCTTTATAAAATGCAACGGCCTCCCCATACAAAATAGTTGTGCGTTAATGGCATTCAAACTGAAGAACTCCTAAACAGATGCACGTCATATTCACAACAAATATTGTTCAGGACTTGGGATGTGCTTCCTCATCATTAGTAGATTTTAAATTGTTGTTTTTTAAATAAATAAACATGATCAATCACAACACCTTTTTATGTAAAACCTATGCGAGAAACAAAACTCATTTTGACATTCGAATTTCAAATAAATTGCCAGCACTTCAACATAGGCTTCAAAGTTGCCATCGTTGCCATTGCCAAGTCGATTCTTTTTCGGTTGAATTCCGTTGAGTACCTACCTAGATTCTTTATTTATTTCAAAATTATACTTCAACCAGTTATAACATGTATTTTTTAGAAATAATGACGATCGATTCGGTCAACTTTTTATATGAAACCGTACTTATTGCGGCATTTAATTTTTTTAAAGTATTATTACAATATACAATCTAAGTTGCATAGACGCATTAACATTTATAATTCATATTCAATGCACTCCTCTTCGGAGACACGAGTGAGTTTGCGCTTACAAATGCTGCATGTGTATTTACAAATAAAAATTTCAGCCTCTCATGACCATAAGCCCTGCAACTTTTGCTGACCTTTTCAGAAACAGGGGACACATTTGTTAAGTGAACCCATTTATGCGATATGGGTGGTAAGCCTCATACTAACCCTTAAGTCAAGGAATTTGAGTTTGAAAAATCCTTAAACAACGGTAATCTTAATTTATAATCTAAAGTTGCAAAAAAAGTTATTTGATGATTCAAATTGAATGCACGCCCACAAACTGGCAAATGTCATTTCACGCTAACATATAGTTGTGGCGCTTGATTTTTTTTAAATATTAGAATATATAATCTAAGTTGCACAGATACAATAACTTTTATAATTCATATTCAATGCATGCCCCCCTGGAGACACGAGTGAGTTTGCGCTTACAAATGCTGCATGTGTATTTACAAATAAAAATTTCAGCCTCTCATGACCATAAGCCCTGCAACTTTTGCTGACCTTTTCAGAAACAGGGGACACATTTGTTAAGTGAACCCATTTATGCGATATGGGTGGTAAGCCTCATACTAACCCTTAAGTCAAGGAATTTGAGTTTGAAAAATCCTTCAACAACGTTAAATTTAATTTATAATCTAAAGTTGCAAAAAAAGTTATTTGATGATTCAAATTGAATGCACGCCCACAAACTGGCAAATGTCATTTCACGCTAACATATAGTTGTGGCACTTGATTTTTTTTTAAATATTAGAATATATAATCTAAGTTGCACAGATACAATAACTTTTATAATTCATATTCAATGCATGCCCCCCTGGAGACATGAGTGGGTTCGCGCTTATAAATGCTGCATGTTAACTTACAAATTAAAATTAAGGCCTCTAATGAACATAAGCCCTGCAACTTTTGCCAACCTTTTCAAAAACAGGGGAAACATTTGTCAAGTGAACCATTTTTTGCGATATGGGTATTCATGGGTATACTTACCTATCCGTCAAGGATTTGAGTTTAAAAAATCCTTCAACAATGTTAAATTTAATTTATAATCTAAAGTTGCAAAAAAAGTTATTTGATGATTCAAATTGAATGCACGCCCACAAACTGGCAAATGTCATTTCACGCTAACATTTAATTGTGGCACTTGATGTTTTTAATTTTAGAATATAAATCTAAGTTGCATACATACATTTTATAATTCATATTCAATGCATGCCCCCAAGCAGACATGAGTGACTTTGCGCTTACAAATGCTGCATGTGTAATTACAAATAAAAATTTCAGCCTCTCATAACCATAAGCCATGCAACTTTTGCCGACCTATTCAGAAACAGGGGGAACATAAGTTAAGTGAACCCATTTATGCGATATGGGTGGTAAGCCTCATACTAACCCTTAGGTCAAGGAGTTTGGGTTTGAAAAATCCTTAAACAACGGTTATCTTAATTTATAATCTTAAGTTGCAAAAAGAGTTTTGATGATTCAAATACAATGCACACCCACAAGCTGGCAAATGTTCTTTCACGCCAACATATAATTGTGGCACTTGATGTTTTTAATTTTAGAATATAAATCTAAGTTGCATACATACATTTTATAATTCATATTGAATGCATGCCCCCAAGCAGACATGAGTGAGTTTGCGCTTACAAACGCTGCATGTGTAATTACAAATAAAAATTTCAGCCTCTCTTGACCATAAGCCCTGCAATTTTGCCGACCTTTTCAGGAACAGAGAAACATTCGTTCAGTGAACATTTTTTTAGGTATGGGAGGTCAGCCTCATACCTCATGCTTCATACAAGATACTCAGAACTTGAAAGAACTAAATAACCCTTTTACCGCAATTTTTTTTTCAAATTACTTCTTAAAGCATTTAATTACTATGAAGGAGGTGTGAGGAAAAATTATTGCGAAGCCAGACTTACACTGCCCGAAGGGCCTAGCAGACAACCGTGCGCAGCACGGTCAGTCTGCTAGTATATATATATATGTGAAACATTGCAGTAAAAAACAAAAGAATAACCAAGAAAAGAAAGAAAAAATAAACAGGAAAGATATGTTGCTAGAATAGATGGATGTCGTGGTAGAGGAAGACCGAGAAAAGTATGGAAGGATCAAATCTCTGAAATAGCGAATGAATGGGATATCCAGAGTCATAATAAAAGGAGGATTTGTATGAAAAAGGTTATGACTCTGGATGAAATGAAAGAAGTATGCAAGGACAGGAAGAAGTGGCGGCTAATCTGCAATGTTGATTTCTAATGTTGGTGTATTCATTTGCTACATTTTTTGCATAGGAAATTTTTGACTTTTTTTGTATAGATTTCTTTGTAAGGTTTTATTCTTTTTTATATTTAAATGTAATTTATTATTCATATTCCTTGACTTATAGGTTGGTATGAGGCTGACCACCCATACTGTAAAAAATGGTTCACTTTGCCAATGTCACCCCTGTTTCAGGGAAGGTCGGCAAAAGTTGTGGGGCTTATGTTCATTTGAGGTTTGGATTTTATTTGTAAGTACACATTCAGCATTTGTAAGCGCGAACTACACTTGTTGGTTTGTGGGCATACATCTGAGAGCTTTAAATGAATATATCCTTGCAACTTAGATTATAGATTATAGATAGATTATAGATTATATGCAGTAGAGAGTGCCTACCTTAGGCCCCACCAGGAACACCCTGGTGTTGAGCTTGTCCACGGGCCCGTACTGCTCCCTGAACCTCAGGAACTCCCCCGTGACCTGCGGGTACAGCGCTGCAGACATCACGTCGTGCTCTGAAATCTGAACAAGCAAAACTGTCCCGGTAAGCACAAGCTGACAGAGACTCAAAGTGAGATAAGGGGAAGATACTCCCAACTAAGCTGCATGCATTTCATGCCGAGAACTCGGATTCAAATCCCACCGAGGGCGTCAGAAATGATTTCCCATTTCAGTTATTATTTCCAACCTAAAATTGGTTTACTCAATATTTGAACCCTATCCTTCTGGCTTTGAAGGCATTAACTGAGCTATCAACCAGACTGGGAAAAGGGCAATTTCTAACATTTGTAATATCTGTTGCAGGACAGTCCACATTTTTTTAGTTTATCCTACGAGCACATAAGTTTATAGAGCATCTGCACATAACTTGTAAGAGCATCTGCACTCCTTACATGTGTACTCACATGTTTATATTTTAGAGGAAGTACTACATAAATTATCCCTGAAAACAAGGTTTTCATCATTTTTTTATTTAAGCGCTGTGGAAAAGAATCAGCCCCTTTTCACATGGAATGTTCCAGTGTTGCATCTGAAGTCCAGAAGCGCATGTGGATGAATCTAGCTTTCACACAATGTCTCCGGCGATCCCATACATTTTGTGAACAGATCTAGAATGAAATTGGAATGCATGAGAAGGGGTGAAGTGGCATACATGTGGGTAGGTCTCCTGCAGGTCCTTCTTGAGCTTGTCTAGGTTCATAGCGGGCAGCGTCTCCCCAGGCCGGCCGTCTATGCGCGGCATATCCTTCAGGACCATGGACCTGCAACACACACTCACATTATGTGACATGTGTACACTCAAGAATGAGGATGAGAGGCTGGACAGTACATGAGGGTGCTGGGAATTGGAATAAATCTGCAAGCATTTTTTTCCGAGTTTATTTTGTCCAGGCTTTGTCCCTATGGTTCCCTGCAATGACTGCAAGGACTCTCCATCTGGTCGATTGAAGATGCCAACCACAAATTCCTTGTGATTAGCACGAAAAAGCAAGGAGCGCATCCTGATGCAGTTCCATCGAGTCAGTAACTTCAGTTTGCTTTGTTTTCTCTAGTGGACGAACTGGTAGATCTAGAATCACTGCTGGGTCGGGTCACGACCATTGAGAAGGCCTTCCGCCGCTAAAAATAAATTATAGCATTGCAAGAGCGTTCTGTGATACACTTCCCCGGATGGAAGTGTACAAACAGAACGGGTATAAGGATGGGCTTGCGCAACTGGTTCCCTGCAAGAACGCTAGTGTAATGTCTCACCTGAGAGGCTCTGGGAATCCCCCAGGGGGGGTCCCTATAGCTCCCTGCAGAAACTCTACTACAGACTTGGGGAAGGAGAGTTCCTCCGCCCTCTGCATCACGTCCTGGGGGGACAGCTTGTTCTGCACCATGAACTGTGCCAGGTCCCCCACCACCTTGGAGGAAGGCGTCACCTTGATGATGTCCCCCAGCAGCAGGTTGGCCTCTCTGCAACACAACAATGCTCATCATCAGCAATACCATGTTTCCTAAGTAGTACTCTACTTCCTGCCTGCGAATGCGGGAATGAATGCTTTCATTTCATATATTACCACCCTACTTGTAAGGTTTCACAATTTAACATTTGTAATTATTAATTGAAATAAATTTATCTCTTGCGAAAAAAAACAGTGTTTTATTAGAATTTGTTTCTAAAAATATATAAAAAATAAATCAATATGAATTTTCAGTGTTAATACGCAAACCATAAAAAATATAATAACAATGTTGTTAAACCTACATGTTTGATTGATCAATATTTGTCTGAAATGGGCTTATTCCAGGAAGAAACTGGACGACTTGATAACCAAGTGTTGGGTAATACGTGATACTTGTGGGATTAGTCGCACACTGCCAATCCTCAAACATAGCAGACCTATGCATAGTCTAGTGGTAACACTTCAGGCTCATAAGTGGAAGGTCCTAAGTTCGAATCTTGACTTTAATTTCTATTGCAATTCAATAATCCGGGCATCACAAAAAAGTGCGTACCTGTAGGCTTTCTTGATGGCCTCGAACTGGTCGCCTAGGCCCAGGGAGAAGGCCTGGAACTGCAGGTTGGTGTACTGGCCGCCAGGGATCTCGTTCAGATAGACGTCCGCATTGCCGGACTTCATGGTGACGGCGCACTCAAAGGGGCCGTACAGCGTGCGCGCCTGCTCCCAGTAGGCCGAGTACTCCGACACATTCAGCAGGTCCAGCCCTGCAGCACAAACACACATCAGCACAATGTCTACATACACCACATTCCTATAACATAAAACTGATCATGTCACTCTTCTATTACAGCGTCTTCACTGGCTGCGTGTCCCGGAGAGATTGGAGTAAAGGTGTGCCTTATGGTATTCAACTCTCTCAGAGGAGTGGCCCCGTCTAATTTGACTGAACTGTGTGAGGTTGAGGATATTGTTGGTAAGCGGTGCACCCTTCGCTCAGTGAGAGGCAATGCTATCAACAGGCTGAAAATGCCACCTCAACGGAGCAGAACGAGCTTTGGGGTTAGGGCGTTTGGCTCTGGAACCAGCTACCTCTCAAGCTAAGGATGGAGACCGGTGAAGAACGCTTCAAAAAAAGTTGACGAGTTATATGTTTTCCAAGAAGCAAGTGAAGGATGGGCACCCTTGGGGTGACTGGTGCCACTAAACGGCGCCCTTGGGGTGGCTGGAGCCACTAAACGGCGCCCAAAAGAGAAAAATTATCCAACTATAGGATGCTTCACCTGTGTCGAGCTTGGTGCCTTGAAGACTCGCTACCAGGGCACCCATGCTGGGCTGGCTGGTCATGCCAGACATGGAGTCCACGGCCACGTCCACCACATCCGCCCCGGCCTCCGCGCACGCCAACATGGCCGCCACGCCCGCGCCACTGGTGTCATGGGTGTGCACGTGGATGGGCACCTCGGGGTGGCGGTCACGGATGGCGGTGATCAGCAACCTGCAACATCACATCACACATTTTTTTTTTGTAAATAGATATGTGAAGAGGAATGCAATTCACCAACCTATTTTGCCTGGCCAGTTGTCTTCATGCGGAAGTAGAAGCTTGTAATGCAATGGCATGTAGGTGGGATTTGCAATCCCTCTATTCTGGAAGAAGTTGGTCTGTATGTTCTAGAGAAGGGTTGTAGGCAACATGAGCATAGAAAATTGTTACTCCAAAGGTGAAGAACTAATCTATCTGAAGTTAAGAAGGGAGAGAAATGATGATGATGAGTTGATGATTTTTTTAGAGCACCCATCTGTGATGCAGTCACTCCAAGGGCGCTTGTGCAAATGTTGCCAGAAATTTGTTTGTCTTCAGTGCATTTTGAAATTTCCCATGGTCCTCTAGTGATCTAGTCTCTCTCACATGATGAGGCAGGTGGTTCTAGGCCAGAGGACCAGCAACTGCAAACGCACACACTCCTAAAAATACTTCCTACTTTTCTTAACGGTTCTTCAATCCGTATTTGTTTGTATTGTTTTTTGCCATATTTTCGAATGTACTTTTGAGCTGTGGCGAGGCAATTTCAGCAGCATAAAAGGTCATCAATAAGTCGGTTTCTGATTGAGTTTTTCCGCAAACTCATGGTCAAATCATGAACTACGCGGCTAGTCTAGCTGGCTCCTTTACCTATGCGTATATTATTCTACTAAGTAGAATCTACTTTATAATTCAGGACCGTCAAAATATAATTATCGTGGGCCATATACTATTCATGGTGATGGACCGTCGGCGGGCCGGATTAAAGGCTATCACGGGCCAGAGATGACCCATGGGCCCTCCACTGCTCTAGCATGTACCAGTAGTGGGTGGACACTCACTTGGCGGCCTGGGGCTTCAGCAGTCCAGCCATGTCCTTGATGCACAGCACGTGAGTTCCTTAAACAATACAAACATTCTTATGTTACTCTATAACATTAACCTCGAAAGTGGCGGAACACGAATCCACGCTGATAAAAAAAAACTTTAGTTCACTGTCTTTTGAGATAAAAAATCTAAATAATATGATAAGTGTAAGCCTAAAACTCTTTATCAAAATCTTATGAATAAAACTATACATTATATAACTTCAAAAATGTTGTTATTAATCTACGACTGAAGCTAACCAATGAGATTAAGTGAGTACAAAGAGGTAATCTAACTCCTCAAGGTAATTTCTTTTGAGACATAATAACATCTCATCATGTAAGCAGCAGGAGGCGGCTACTTGCGCATAAGTAATGAAGATGCCGGATGCCTTACCTGCCTTGACGAGCTCGTCCGCCATGTTGAGGTAGTAGGTGAGGTTGTACTTGGTCCTGCTGGGGTCCGCCACGTCCCCCGTGTAGGAGATGGCGGCCTCCACCACTCCCCCCGCGTTCCCCGCCGCCTCCATGCCCAGGATGAGGTTGGGCAGGTAGTTCAGCGAGTCAAACACACGGAAGATGTCCATGCCAGACTTCACCTGCAGCACACAACAACAAAAGGATTGTGTTATGTTTGATTCCATCAATGGACTCCGGGTATTTGAAATTAGGCAAATATATTGATTATCGGCAAATATATCGATGATTTAGTTTTTTATGTCCATGTACATTTTGTTATTTATTGGTTTAAAAAAAAAATGTAATTTGTCTTGTATGTTCCTTGACTTATAGGTTGTTATGCGGCTGACCACCCATACTATAAAAAAATTGGTTCACTTTGCCAATGTCACCCCTGTTTCAGGGAAGGACGGCAAGAGTTGTAAGGCTTATGTTCATTTGAGATTGGGTTTTTATATTGTAGGTCCACATGCGGCATGTATTAGCGCGAAATTATACATATCTACTTGTGGGAATGCATTTAATATAAATCTTAAATGATATATATCTTTGCAGCTTAGATTAGATTAGATTAGATATCAACACCCTACAGGTAAGACTGAATAAGTGACACATTAAGCTAACATGGGTTTCTCAGATAAATGCACCATTTCCTGTTTTCTACAAGAGAAAACACCAGGAAGGTGTGAAAATGCCTTATAATATAGAGAAAGAAGATCTACTCTAATGCTAATTAACATAACAAAAGTAAATACCTCAAGAAAATAATGTTGATCACATATTATTAACAACCCTTTTAAAGCACTACGTGGGAGTGCTCCGGGATACCTGATGGAGCTGGTGTCTCCAACAACTATAACCTTGCGTGGACAAACACTGAGGTCAGCTGCATCAAGAAGCAGCTGCCTGGAAGTCCCAGCAAGAAGACCCCACACTGTTTTTGGAGACAGGGCATTCAAGGCAGCCGCTCCAATGACCTGGAATGCTTTTCCTGACACACTGAGGGAACTGGATTTGGAGACGCAATTTAAAAGAAGTCTCAAGACTCACCTCTTCGTCCAATCATATGGACAAGCGCCTTTGTAGTGACACATTGTCATAAAAGGCACTATATAAATTCTGTGTTTATTATTATTATTATTATTAACCCGTGTAACTCTTCTGTAATAAACTCTGCGTCCTCAGTCAACAACTGAGTGTTTATCTATTTACCTTCAAAATCCTAAACCCGGTGGAGTGATCGCAAACACTTTCTGAGTGAAACACACAGAGCACTAGCTATTTGTCTCTTGTTTCACATTGTTTATTGACAGAGCCCTGTATGCGTGCATGTACTGAGGGGAACTCACCGCCAGCTCACAGAACTTGTGCACCACATTGTCGGGATAGTTGGTGTAGCCCACGGCGTTGGCTCCCCTCAGCAGCATCTGGAAGGGGATGTTGGGGATCTCTCGCCGCATGTCTTCCAGCCGCTCCCACGGGCACTCGTGCAGGAACCTGAACACAATAACAACTGCTGAAGCTTTATCAAGGATAGTCTGCATCTGCATTATTACCATCTACATATCTACAACATTGAAGATGTCAGTGTTGGAACAGTCTGTTTTCTAGTGGTTAAGGCTACGAACTTGTATTCTAAAGATTGTGAGTTCAATTCCCGGCAGAACACACAAAAAAAAAATTTCAAATATGATAATCAAAAGGTTCATCTAGCCTTACAGAAAATAGGTTTTATGTACCAATGTTTTGGCGCAGCATCCCTTAGCTCGGAGTGTCAAAATTAAAATGAGTCAATTTTTTTTTTTGGATTTTTTTCAATGTAAGTTAAGACACCTTTAAAAGTATGGGGAAAGAGTTCTACTCAGCTTATTGATGACTGTGAGAGGGCACTGTAATAAGGGTAACCTGTTGTTCACCATTAAAAAATAATATTATTAATGTCTGACCTGAGCGCCACATCGAAGGTGGCCCCGCCCCAGTTCTCCAGGGAGTAGAGCTGGCTGAAGTTGTGTGCCACGTAGGGCGATACAGCCAGCAGGTCGTGTGTGCGCACGCGCGTGGCCAGCAGGGACTGGTGCGCATCCCTGAACGTGGTGTCCATGAGCTGCAGGCGCGGCTGCGCACGCACAGCACGCGCAAAGGCAGCGGGGCCCTCCTCGTCCAGCAGCTGCTTGTAGCCTCGTGGGGGAGATATGGCTGCAACACAACACCCCACATCACATACAGACACAAGGCAGCGGGGCCTCCTCGTCCAGCAGCTGCTTGTAGCCTCGTGGGGGAGATATGGCTGCAACACAACACCCCACATCACATACAGACACAAGGCAGCGGGGCCTCCTCGTCCAGCAGCTGCTTGTAGCCTCGTGGGGGAGATATGGCTGCAACACAACACCCCACATCACATACAGACACAAGGCAGCGGGGCCCTCCTCGTCCAGCAGCTGCTTGTAGCCTCGTGGGGGAGATATGGCTGCAACACAACACCCCACATCACATACAGACACAAGGCAGCGGGGCCTTCTCGTCCAGCAGCTGCTTGTAGCCTCGTGGGGAAGATATGGCTGCAACACAACACCCCACATCACATACAGACACAAGGCAGCGGGGCCTCTTCGTCCAGCAGCTGCTTGTAGCCTCGTGGGGGAGATATGGCTTCAACACAACACCCCACATCACATACAGACATAAGGCAGCGGATCTTAGTCTTCCTAATCTTCCAGAGCATCAATAGCAGGAGAAAATAAGTAAAAAACAGTAAACAAGAATGTAAAAATCAATAAAAAAACACATTAATTGTTGTAAGTTAAAGCAAAACAACACTAGATCTACGAGTGACGTTGTTTAATTTTTTAAACATAATATGAGAAATCAACATTCATAGCAATAATGTAATGGCAACGTAAAGTATGTAAGTAACTGAGAAGTGTACTGCACCCCGTGTATCAAACATAGCGTAAATCTCACCTCAATTGCGTAAATTGAAAATGTATGAAAAATACACTGGCACTCCGACAGGGTAAATTAAATTTCTTTTCTTTTTTGCAATGTTTCATACTCATGGTACTGATAGTAGGAAGTTGTCCTGCTTATTCTAACTGTCTACAAATTAACAGAAAGCCTTCCATCTCCTGGCACATCATCCCCTTAGTGTTTGTTTGTCTTATGTTCATCAGAAGTAATTTCTCATGAGCAATGTTTGTATGTGTACTGGACCAATGTGTCTTATGAAAACTGTAAATTGATTTTTTAAATATTTAAAACAACTCTCACATTATCGTGTTTAACGTTTTTTTCTTAGCTCAGATTGTGAAGAATGTAATACTTAAGATAATAATCACTGAAAGATCATCTTTGAATCAAATGCTGGATAAGCCAAACAAACACTGGGGAAACGACATGTCACAGACCGGCTTTCTTAACCAGACAAAACCACAAATAAGATTAATAAAAGTTATGGTTAATAAACACACAGTTAGACACATGTTGACAGAGAAATGGTTCACTTGGAGTGTATGGCAAAAGTTGCTCTACGGAAGCAGCTGCTACGGGTTCTACCAGCTAGTGCTCCTACACAAGCCAAGAGAACTAACACAACAGCGCACAGAGACTGAATATACTGATGTGAGATGAAGCGCAGGCCAATATAACCTAATCCTCAGTGTAAGGCACCACGAGGTATAATAAATTACATTTGTGTTTTGATAAACAAAATTGACCAGTCCGTAGTGTAGTAGTTAGCACTTCAGGCTCGTGATTGGAAGGTAGTGGATTCAAATCCCGGCAAAGCATGAAAAGATATTAAATTTTTCAAATTTGCCCTTCGTTGGGTTTAAAAATGAATCTGCCTTTACCAAAGACTGGTCAGCATAGGTCCATCCAGCCTAACACAAACTGGATCTTGCTTGAGAATTGGCGCTTTCTACAGCGACGACCAAGCTTGCAGAGGGCTCTTGAGGTGTGATTTACACAAAAACAGCTCTCACGAAATACATCATCATAATACTATAATTTTTTTTTTTGCAAATTATACTTTAATTTCAAGGTAACTTACATTTTTCAGATATTGGTTCCTTGGTTTATAGTAAAGTATGAGGAAGACTACCCATACTGTAAAAAATGATTCACTTTGTCTCACAAATATACAGCCAGCTCCACGTACACAAGCACATAAATCCAACAAAGACAAACAAATGAGCACCTACATAGTTACACACATTGCAACAAGTGCATAGAGGTTCTGCGTGTAACTGGGGAAACAGACAACTCTGTGGTGAATGTAGAAGGGATGGTGTTCAGTTGCCAATCCAACATGGAGACATGAGTGCCTACATAGTTACACACATGTCAACAAGTTCACGGATGTTCTGCGTGTAACTGGGGAAACAGACAACTCTGTGGTGAATGTAGAAGGGATGGTGTTCAGTTGCCAATCCAACATGGAGACATGAGTGCCTACATAGTTACACACATGTCAACAAGTTCACGGATGTTCTGCGTGTAACTGGGGAAACAGACAACTCTGTGGTGAATGTAGAAGGGATGGTGTTCAGTTGCCAATCCAACATGGAGACATGAGTGCCTACATAGTTACACACATGTCAACAAGTTCACGGATGTTCTGCGTGTAACTGGGGAAACAGACAACTCTGTGGTGAATGTAGAAGGGATGGTGTTCAGTTGCCAATCCAACATGGAGACATGAGTGCCTACATAGTTACACACATGTCAACAAGTTCACGGATGTTCTGCGTGTAACTGGGGAAACAGACAACTCTGTGGTGAATGTAGAAGGGATGGTGTTCAGTTGCCAATCCAACATGGAGACATGAGTGCCTACATAGTTACACACATGTCAACAAGTTCACGGATGTTCTGCGTGTAACTGGGGAAACAGACAACTCTGTGGTGAATGTAGAAGGGATGGTGTTCAGTTGCCAATCCAACATGGAGACATGAGTGCCTACATAGTTAAACACATGTCAACAAGTTCACGGATGTTCTGCGTGTAACTGGGGAAACAGACAACTCTGTGGTGAATGTAGAAGGGATGGTGTTCAGTTGCCAATCCAACATGGACAAACAAATATACATAGTTACGTTAGCCTACATAGTTACACACATTGCAACAAGTGCACGGAGGTTCTGCATGTAACTGGGGAAACAGACAACTCTGGTGAATGTAACAGGGATGGTGTTCAGTTGCCAATCCAACATTACAAACAAATGAGTGCCTACAGTTACACACATGTCAACAAGTTCACGGATGTTCTGCGTGTAACTGGGGAAACAGACAACTCTGTGGTGAATGTAGAAGGGATTGTGTTCAGTTGCCAATCCAACATGGAGACATGAGTCCCTACATAGTTAAACACATGTCAACAAGTTCACGGATGTTCTGTGTGTAACTGGGGAAACAGACAACTCTGTGGTGAATGTAGAAGGGATGGTGTTCAGTTGCCAATCCAACATGGAGACATGAGTGCCTACATAGTTAAACACATGTCAACAAGTTCACGGATGTTCTGCGTGTAACTGGGGAAACAGACAACTCTGTGGTGAATGTAGAAGGGATGGTGTTCAGTTGCCAATCCAACAAGGACGAACAAATGAGTGCCTACATAGTTACACACATGTCAACAAGCGCACGGAGGTTCTGCATGTAACTGGGGAAACAGACAACTCTGTGGTGAATTTGACAGTAATGGTGTTCAGTTGCCAATCCAACAAGGACGAACAAATGAGTGCCTACATAGTTACACACATGTCAACAAGTGCACGGATGTTCTGCATGTAACTGGGGAAACGGACAACTTTGTGGTGAATGTAACAAGGATGGTGCTCAGTTGCGCTAGCTGGTGTAAATAATTTGGACAAAAACACTTCATAAAATAGATAGATAGATAGATAAAACCAACTTTGATTTAGATTACTTTAAGTATATGAAGATCCAAAACCGCTTATGTTACATGGAACATAACATACCAAAGTAATATTGACTTATGGGTTTGTATGAGGCTGATCACCCATACTGTAAAAAATGGTTCACTTTACCAATGTCACTCCTGTTTCAGAGTCGCAGGGCTTCTGTTCATTAAAGATTGGGTTTTATGTTGTAAGTTCACATGCGGCGTGTGCAAGCGCCAGGTAACACGCGTCTGCTTGGGAAAATGCATTTAATATGAATTTTAAATGTAAAACATATTTTTGCAACTTAGATTATAGAATCTGAAACAATGTTAGTTTTATTCTTTATATCTTGTGAATGCCTCTACAATCAATGACAATGAAAACATTTGACTGCAGAGCCCATGTAGTATAAGTAATGTGTAGGATGGTGTGAGGCTGCCTACCTGTGTTCTCGCCCGTCATCTCCTGGCGGTGCAGCGCTGCGGGGGACAGGTCTGCGAACAAAACAAACCTACATGTGGGACTCTGCTCACACAACTCTACCTGTTCCATACTCCACAAGTAGGTAGATACTTTTTTACCTACTCTAGTTTAACCTCTAGAATGCCGAAACGCAGACCCACGCTCTGAGTACTTATTGCGATTTTTTCATTTTTCTTTAGTATTTACACAGAAATAAGATCAAAAATATTGTTTATCATTATTTTATGGGATAAACCTACCTATCAATAAATTCAAAGCATTCATTTTCGTTTGTGAATCTTAAAAAAAAAAATTGTAGTTGACCTTGAAATCTGACGTGTTAAAAGCCTAAATTCTAACTGATGTTTTACTACATTAGGCACTAAAAAAATGTATCTTGAGCTAAAAAACGGATATGATAAATGTTTTGTATCTTTGTAGATATTTCAAATCAAAAACAAGAGATTGGTTGCTGGATAATGGTTAAAAATCACCGGCAATGGCAACGGCAATTAAAATGGGTAAAACTGGTTGGTCCCTTTGTACACATTAAAACTGAGTTTTTTTCATCTTTCTTTCATAAATCTGAAGGATCTATTAGTGTCGCTACTTCTTTCTGTAGTCTAGACTATCAGCTATCACGCCATCTCTTCGGAGGTCTCCCCAAGGGTTTTCTTACGGTTGGGTTCCCTTGAAGAGCGATACATGAGATTCTATCATTTCTCTATTAATAAGTTCATACCAGTATCGTCTTCGCTGTCTTCCCCATCTTACAATGTCTTCCATCCTGCACTTTTTCCTTAAATGTTTCGTATTGGACTGTAGGAAAAAGTGAGTCTCAGAATTAAATTGAAGAAAGATCCAATCCTTATTATTGTTTAGTTCAGGTATAGAATGTTCTGCTAGTTTGGTGAAAGTGACGATATTACCACAATACAGCAGGGTAAGCACTACCTGAGTGTAAGTAGGGAGTACAACGCTGCACAGATATTACTGATCAGGTGAAAAGAGGGGCTACCGCCAACATCACTCGCTATACTCCAAAATGAAGTTAGCTATGCTGTTTTGCTTATATTTCATCCATATTTTGTTCATATCAAAATACCTTTTGATTGGCATACCATAGGTTACAACAAGAGGTGTCAGCGAGGTTATGTTTAAGATTGAAGCAGTATTTTGCCAGAAAATAAACAAAATTATGTCCTCAACCTCCGGAGTGCCGAAACTACATAAAAAACTTTATTTCACTATCTTTTGAGATACAAAAAATCAGATGCAAGATATGTTTTGTATCTTTGGAGATTTTTAATATTAAAATCAAAGAGTCGGGTGGCTGGATTACGGCAGAAAATTGCTGGTACTCTTGAGATTAAATTGTTGGTATTGCAGCCACACAAAAGTTCAGCTGTCACATAAGATCAGTAATATCCGCACAGTGCTGTTTAAGCAACATGCAGAGAGTGACTGTCAATGTGGTTATACACAAGGTGGGGTGAGGGTTAGAGACACGACACACACTAACTAATATATTAGGAATTAAAAACCAACTACTGCTTCACAACTACCTACAGAGGAAGCCAACTATCATAAAGCAGGAAGTGAAGTGTGTGTAATATTGTTATGAAACGAGGTGGTTTGTGTCTTGGCTAAAGTGATGTCTCACCCAGGGGCACGGCAGGCACGTGGGGGGTGATGTCTGCAGGCTTCACGGAGGTGGCCAGGGGAGTGCTGGGGCCATTCACCAGCACCTGCAACACAACATCACTACTATACTATACAACACTATCCAACACAACATCACCACTTTATATTGTTAAGGTCTGTATTTACGATGAAATGTTTATGTTGTTATGTATTGGTTTTGCACATTATATGCACAACTGTGGTCATTTCTATAGATGTTGAACAGGATGGGAGCTAGAATGCTGCCTTGAGGTAGTCCGTTCTTTTGATTTCTCCATTTACTTTTCTGTTTTTGTTTCTCTCTTATGTTTGATAGTGGCAATCCTGAAATTAATGAAGTTTAGGGCAAATTAAGGTGTGTCCTATAGGACAGTGTGTCATATGAGACAATATGTCCTACAGAACAGTGTTCTACAGGACAATGTGTCCTACGGAACGGTGTGACCTGCAAAACAGCAGTGGCGAAGGGTGCCATACAAGCCGATTCCCATCGGTTACCCATTTAAAATGAGGCAAAAATGATAATAAAGTAGACTGCCTGGTTTCAATGGGGAAAAAATATGTATTGTTTCTTTGGCTTTAAATGTATTTTTTTAAATATTTTTTTTAACTTTGTGCCTATATTTTTTAACTGCTTTGTTACATCATTTTAAAAGGGGAGCCAATGGAAACCGGCTTGTATGGCACCCTTCGCCACTGCAAGACAGTGATGTTTGTGTTGTCTGGAAAGAACAAAGTGGCCATTCTTAAATATGGATGATGGTTTGTTGGACCCTCAAGACAAACAAACAATCATGCACATGTTTGGAAAGTTTCAGGTATGGTGTCTGTCTGGGCAGCTAGATGGCTACTTGAACAGTGAAGTGGTGGTGAAATGAGTTGACACGTGGAAGCTCTGTTTCATATAACAGTTTTAGAGCATAAAGCTCTCTAAACCAAACAAATCAGCCTAATATTCCTTAGTCTACAAGCGAATGACATTTGTAATGTGTTGCTTTACCTGCCCCAGGTAGTTGAGCAGCTTCTGCGCCCTGTTCTGCGACTGCTTGAACACAAACAGCTGCGGGTTCTCGTCTATGAAGTAGGTGTCCACAGAACCTGCAACACACACGGCATTAGGAACAGTCTGACTCTCAGGGAGCGGGGGAACAGCATTAGCTTATGGTACACTCATTTATTTTATATTTTAATCTTGTATTACATTTAGCTATTTATATATTTTCATACGTAGAACAGATCTCTTTTGTTTTCAGTGTACAATCTATGTATAATCTAAGTTGCAAAGATATTTTGAGATCTAAGGCTTATATTTAATGCACACTCACAGGCAGACACATGTAATTTCACGCTTACACATGCTGCATGTGTACTTACAATTCAAATGAACATAAGCCCTGCAACTTTTGCCGACCTTCCCTGCAACAGGGGTGACATTGGCAAAGTGAACCATTTTTTACAGTAAGGGTGCCCAACAAGCAAACTAGTCATATAAAAAAACCGTTATACGACTTTAAGTCATATAAGAGTTGTATAGCAGTTATTAAATGACCTGTTCGTCGTATAGACGTTGTACATCCGACTATTAAGTCGTCTGACTAAATAGTCGTATAACATCGTCTAATAAACGTTTTAACAACATAATTATAAAACTATCACATAATGGTTTTATTAAAACGTTTACTCAACACAAACCTAAGTCGTATAAACATTTCAGTCGTATAAAGGTTTTTTTAAAGACAATTTTGTCGTATAAGAGCATTTGGATAACATCTATACAACTTGTTGGTTTTATAAACGTTTTAAAAAAACCCTTATATGACCATTATAAAGTTTTTAGAAATTCTAAAACAAAAAACAATATGGCGCTCGATCACGCAGTCTTTCAAAAACGTTTATTCGACCAAAGGTTATATAACAGTCGTATAACGGTGTATCGATGACTTGCACTAAAATGGCTGACCATAAAGATATAAAATGTTTTAAAAATGTTTTTAAAAATTGTCAAAAATTAGATTATCCTTAGAGGGTGACAGTAAATAACTTAGTATCGTGATATATAATACCAATGAAATGACATTCCCATAGAAATCCAGACGTAATCCAATCTTTACCATATACTCAACACATATTCAATATTAATACTAATAATAAACCATTTTAACTTACCTTATTGTCTACTTTGTCCAATTTTTGACACTAAAACATATTGGTCATTTTAAAACCTTTATATGACTCTTTGGTCATGTAAATGTTTTCTCTGTACTCTTATACAACGTTTTGGGATTTCTGTAACCTTTATACTATCTTTACTCAACTATTTGTTGTTATCATAAAACCTTTATTTAACCATTATACGACCAATAGGTCGTATAATTTGCGCCACTTTCGCATTTTATAAACGTTTTCGTAACGTTTATATGACCAATCTTATCGGACCAGAAGTTGCAGTAAAACGTTTTCTCAACTTTTATACGACCTTTTTTTGCTAGTTGGGTGGTCAGCTTCATAGCAACCTATAAGTCAAGGAATTTATGGGTTAATGAATTATAGGTTTGGTTCTGAACATTAGTTTTCCCCTAGTGCCCAGAGATGTAAGATGCTGACACTGCTTGTGTACAGAGATAGCGCATTGCCTAGTGAGCTGTGTGCAGCATACCATTCTGGAACTTCTGGTTCTCCAGCACGTTGAGCAGGAAGGGAATGTTGGTCTTGACTCCCCTGATGCGGAACTCTCTGAGGGCGCGGTTCATCTTGGCGCTAGAGGAGGCCAGGTCAGAGGCGTGCGAGATCACCTGCAATACATGCCACGTGTGTGTGATTAGAAGACAACTTGCTGGGAATAGGCTCAGGGTTCCCCACAGGAGCAATTATTTGGATTGTACCTTCTGCTGTGGAATGCCGTACCACACGAGCAGAGAGCTGTGGAGAGTGCAAATGCTTTTAAATCAGGATTGAAGACATATCTGTTCAGGAGGGGCTATGGCTCTGCAGTGCCATTGAAGAGAACACGCAAAAATGGTACTCAAAATATTGCCTAATTATTATTATTTTAACTATCAGAAGATGTATTTCTTACCAGGGCTTGAAGTCTCAACGGGCGTCGGTAGATCTTACCATGTCTTTTTAAAGATAGAACGCAATGTAATATGGTGACGTGTAAACAGCTGATTTCTGTACCATACGAAATGTATCATTTGTTTTGCTGTGTGGTTGTTATGAGACTTGCTCTCAACCTTCTGAAGGAGGTTGACGTGAGACTGGTGATCGAGCTATCGTTGCAAATAATCATAGTATATGCGTGTTCTCAGAGTGCGACAAACGCATGTGGGCATCAAGATCGCTACTTCGGGACCACGAATCCTGGGACAACATAACTGCAGTCAGCTGAGATCTGGATCACGAGCAAGAGAAGCAAGGTGAGTGGCAATACTTTGGCCCTTTCATCCTTGTTGTCCCGACCAATAGAAAGTCCAGACTCTCGGAACAGAGCGTCCTCTTGTTGTGGCACCTCAGTCATTGTCGGATTGAGGAGCCTCGAAAATTAAAGTCAGTCCACCAAGTGAGAATACGCGGCAGGAATTTGCCTTCGCTAATCACAAACATAACAGCACAGCACACTCACCTTCACCAGCAGGGAGTCGTAGTAGGGAGAGATGATGGCTCCAGCAAAGGCCGAGGCGGAGTCCAGCCGGATACCCATGCCCTCTCCTGACCTGCACACAACACACTGATTTGTTTTAAATGTGACTGCCACAGGCGCTGATCTCTCATTCATGCAAAACCTTTTAAAACTAACGTTCATACATTTTGAGGTTAAAATGACACAAACACAAAATTAAATACAAAAGAAAGCCTTTCTTTAATGCAAAATAAGATAATAGACCTATTTAATTCACTAGATCAGCAAAAATAACAATTTTACTTTGGTTAAATCATGACAAATTTATTTAACATAATTTTCTACTTATGACATCAACTTGACCATTGATTTGACGTACATCCGAGCACTTTCGCAAGAAATTCAGCTTTAACCTCACAAATGCCGGGATTATAATAATAAAAGTAATGTAATGTAATGATGTGCGTGCATGAGTTACCTGAAGACCTCTATGCGCCCGGTGCTGGGCTGGAAGGCGTTGGCCGGGTCCTCGGTGGTGACCCTGCACTGGATGGCGTACCCCTGCGGCTTGATGTTCTCTTGCAGCAGGCCCAGCTCCGGCAGCGTCATGCCCTCGCACACGCGGATCTGCGCCTGCACCAGGTCTATGCCCGTCACCTCCTCCGTCACGGTATGCTCCACCTGCAGCCTAAAACACACACACTTACATCTCACACAATCCCTGCGAGCATCGACGTATAATATCTGCGGACTAGATATTATTGTAACGAAAATAGACATTGTATATCTGTTTCAACTTGCTAATGAAAATGGTCCTTAGTGAGAAAGAGAACCACAATCTTCACTGTGTCATTTAGTTGTATACAAAAAAACTTGAATAAAACTAAGAAATTTTTCCAGAATGCTGGCAGCATGGATATTCATTCCTCCGCGAACATTGTGTGAACGCATTATAAATCTTTTGATTGATAATTCTGTCAATTTTTAGACGTAAAAGTCTCTCCAAACCCAGTTCTACATAGATATTATCTGACATCTCCCACTGACCTGGCGTTGACCTCGATGAAGTAGAACTCTCCCTTGTCGTCCAGCAGGAACTCCACGGTGCCGGCGTTGGAGTAGCCCACGTGGCGGGCCAGGCGGATGGCGCACTCCGTCATGCGCTGCCGCACTTCCTCCTGCAGGTGGGGAGCGGGAGCAATCTCCACCACCTTCTGGTGCCGGCGCTGCACTGAGCAGTCCCGCTCATACAGGTGCACCACGTTGCCCGCCTGGTCTCCTGCACACACACACACAACGTGACGTCTCATCATATGAGCATAGCTTGTGATCCTGGCCTGAAGTTTATGGTATATAATATAGTATGGCTAATACGCTCGGCAGAAACCGGAGCCAAGTTACATATTAATGAGCCAATCAAACAGTGTTTGGAGAGTGTGCATTTGCAGTTGCTGATCTTCTGGTGGCCTGGAACAGCCTGCCTCATCATGTGAGAGAGCTTGAGGACCATGGAAAGTTCTGAAATGCACTGAAGACAAGCAAATTTCTGGCATCACATGCACAAGAGCCCTTTGAGTGACTACATCATGAAACGGCACTATAAAGAAATCACCTACTTATCATCATCATAATTATGTTACAAAGTTGAAAACCAAATGCTACTAATTTTTGGGCTTTGAATCTAAGATAAACGATAATGTTCATTGCCAGATAATCTATTGAGCCTACAAAAAACCAGAACAAACTCCTGAAGTACCTCTTTGTTGGAACACAAGGAATTTTCCTAAATTCATGCACCACGAGGAGTTGAATTCTGGGAATATCCAGTAGCATCAATGATTGATGTCGCTAAGTTTGAATCACTTGACTCTGGCTAGTAAATGTATACGCCGTATTCTTCAGTTCTTTGGACACATTTTCTGTGGCAATGAGGATAGCCTGGATCAACTGGTTGTGATCAGTAACTTGGAGGGGAAGAGAGGAAGAGGGAGATCTCCCACACAATAAAACGATCAGGTAAAGACAGCAGCAAGCACCTCGGTGGTTGGAGTGCTGCGCGCAGTCAAGAGAGAACTGGATAAAAGTGGTTGCTTCCACAAGGGTCACAACCCTCAGCAATGAGGTCTAGGATAAGGAATGGCTGATAGAGTGATGTAGTTACCCAGAAGCTGCACCTCGATGTGTCTTGGTCTCTCGATGAACTTCTCGATGAACATGGAGCCGTCTCCGAAGGCCGCCAGGGCTTCTGAGGAGGCGCGGGTAAAGGAGTCCGCAACCTCTGTCATGTTGCGCACCACACGCATGCCACGACCACCTCCCCCAAAGGCCGCCTGCCAAATAAACAAGGCAAGCATGTCAGACAGTGGATGTCAAATATTTCATGGATGGATTGAGTTAGGATTGAGTTGAGAGTATGCTAATGTTCTTTACTGTATGAATACCAGGGCCGAGCTCCGAAGTCCATCAAAAAACAAAAGGGTTATTGGTGAAATCCCTGTGTTCCAGGGTGGACATGATGGTGACGTAGTACTTGGCAATCTCGAACTTAAAGAGAGATTGTGAGCTTAAAAAGAGATAATAAATTTAAAGAGAGATTAAGAACTTAAAGAGAGATTGAGAACTTCAAGAAGAGATGTCAATGGTGATACCGCGCTCATTATGTATTCTGTGCGACTAGCACAGTGCGTACGTAGTCTAAACCAAATGCTAGTATTTATACAGCCATAGCCCTGTCCTATTCCTAAGCATTGATTTTGAATGAATCGAAAAGCTAATGAGTCTTAAAGGAAGTGCAAGTAAGATTGGTGAATAAGGAGTAAGTGATGTGGCTATCACAGGGACCCTGAACACCTAGTTGTGAAGACCAGGGATCCCATGGCAGTGTTACCTTGAAGATGACGGGCAGGCCGTGCTTCTTGCAGAAATCCAGCGCCTCCTCCTGGGTGGTGACGGGCCCGTCAGTGCCTGGCACTATGGGCACCTCTGCAACAAAACATTCAATAATTAGGGAACACGAGCACGAGCACTTACATTGTGTTGTTCAAATTTGGGTGTACAAAAGGTTTGACATCAAAACTATGAGAACTTGGTGTTTTCACGACTCATTCCTTTGCCAAGCTGCCCGTTTACGGAACGAGTTACCAGTATCTGTGTTCCCACCCCAATTTAATCTTGTCCTATACAAAACCAATATCGATCGCCACTTTCTTTCAATGTCTCAAAACAGCAAAACAACACTATACAGCTAGCAACCCTGCTACAAAGGATCAGGACATCAACCGCCACTAACACCTCTGCGGCACTACAACAAGTATCATAGATCTCTAGATTCTTTGAAATCTAGGGAGTCTCCCGCATAACATTGCCGGTATTTTATTTTTGGTTTGCTATAAACACCAGACGTGAAATCATTTCTGGCACCCTCGGTGGAATTTCAACACGAGCTCTCGGCATGAAATGCAAGCACTCTACTAACTGAGCTATCAACCAGACCAGTCGGATAGAAAAGAACAAATGAAGACTACAGGGGAAGAACAAGGAATGTCAGTTGAAGAATATTTTGTGTCTAGCTTGAAATGGCTGATATAGTGAGGGTCCGAGAGAAGGTAGAGTTGAAGTTGTGTCTCACTGTCCATCGGGTCCTGAGCTCGCCCCCATGTCTCGCTGAGCTATGTTCCGCCGATAAGCCTTCAAAACGACCACTGCGCTCTGCCGTCACTGCTGTCAACAAGGTCATAGTGCCCAAAAGAGTGAATACATCAAATTTTGTAGACAGGAGCTTTGCGGTGGCCGGGCCGGTTGCCTGGAACAATTTGCCCGTCGGCGTTCGTGCAAACCAGCCTACCACCACCTTCAGAAAGTGACTGAGGACACTGCTTTTTTCCAGAAGACATGGCGCTCTTGAGATGGTCCTGGACCATCAAATGGCGCCACAGGAAAAAAATCCTCCATCTTCATCATCATCATAGTGAGAGTGAATGAGACTGACTTGCTTCTATGGCGGCCTTCCTCGCTGCCACCTTGTCCCCCATCTGCTGCACGACCTTGGGGGAGGGACCGATGAAGCGCAGACCCGCGTCCAGGATGGCCTGCGCAAAGTCTGATCTGCAACACCACATCACATAGAGCTTACACAGGGAAATAATAATATTAGGATGATTTATTTAGTGAGCGCTGTTTTTGTATGAATCACTCCTCAAGAGCTCTCTGCGAGCTTCGTAGTCGCTGTAGAAAGCACCAATTCTCAAGGAAGACCCCGTTGGTGTAAGGCTGGATGAACCCATGGTGACCAGTCTTTGGTAGAGGCTGATTAATTTTTCAACCTAGCGAAGAGCATATTTGAAAAATTAAATATTTTTTCGTGCTCTGCCGGGATTTAAGCCCACTCCTTGCAATCCAATCACAAGTCCGATGTGTTTACCACTAGGCTACATCATAATGGACTCCCAACATTTAAAAAACCGGGGGGAAAAACTATGTCGTTTGGAAAGATTGGTTCCAAAGCTGACTGCCAGAGGCGCTGGTCTCTCATCCATACATTATATTTGAGTCTAACATTTCTTTTTGAGGTTATAAATATGCATTCAGGTTTTTTGTATGTGTAATGGATCAATGTGTCTTACGAAAACTGTAAATGGCTTTTAAAAATACTTAAAACAATTCTTACATTATCGTGTTTTACATTTTTTTCTTAGCTCAGATTGTGCAGAATGTGATTCTTAAGACAACTTCATTGAAAGGTCATGTTTAAATCAAATGGTTGATCAGACAAAACCCCACTGCGTGGACGATGGGACAAATTAATCACAGCCAGTTATAGCCAGTGCGTGTGGTGCGTACCTCTCGGATAGGAACCCGTATCCTGGATGCACGGCGTCCACATCATTCTCCTTGGCCACCCTGATGATCTCCGGGATGCTGAGGTAAGCCTGCACCGGAGGGAGACCCTTCCCCACCAGATATGACTCGTCTGCCTTTTGTCTGCAATCACAAAGTGAACACATTGGAACAATGGGTAATTTAAATGGGATAATTTTAGAGGTGGTGTTATGTTTAGATTGAAAGGTATCTCCAGGATACTTACATCCGGCTAGCTCTCATCAGCATCACTCTCAGGGCGTGGGGGTCTTTCTTTCGGTTGCTCACTTGTACTTTGGGAAGGGTTTTATAATTAAAAAATAAAGTTAACATGAACAAATAAGGGTTTATTACTGTACTAATATGGGGGGGAAAAGGGGAAATAAGGGATTGGCCAGACCTACAGGTTGTCACTAGAACACTCCCTATTCCGTTGGCTGGAGTTCTAAACGGAAGGCCTGGGGCAGCGCCCCAGGCTAGCGGCGGTTCACAAGGCGGACGCCTCCACACGTTGGAGTCCCTGGGTGGGCGCTCCTATGCCTCTGGTCCACAAGGCGGGTGCCTTGCTGGCAGGAAATCCAAGTAGATGGGGGGGAGGGAGCTCCATTGTAGTGCCCCCTCTTGCACCGCTTGGTGCTTGGTCGCTAACGTCTGACTCACTTCACATCTCGCCTGGAACTGATGACCGACGGCCCGATCAGTTCACACGGCGCAGTTCGGCCGCTTCCGTGACTGTTCGGCTCCGTTCGGCCCACAAAACACACTGCACACTTCGGGATTGTTCTTTCAATGTTATTATAAAATAACATAACAGTGGGTAATACGGTTGCAAATACTATCGGAGCTATTCTTAGACATTTTAGTCGTCGGTTGAGCCCACGCTTTGACAAACTAATGATGCCTGGGCTAAAAGTCTGATCACCACGGTCATTCTTATCTACCAAATTTTGTAATACTTGTATGAAAACAAATCAGCTGTTCACTTGCGACCATCTTGGATTGACAGGTCTTCATATTAATGCATCATTAGTTTGTCAAAGCGTGGGCTCAATGGATAACTAAAATGTCTAAGAATAGCACCGTATGTGCACATGTATTTAATACTATGCTATACATCTGTACTGTAACTGTAACTCTGTCGCCATTCCGCTAGGGGTGGCCAGAGCCTCCGCAGAGTTGCCTCCATTTTTTCCTATCCTGACATACCTCTTTCAATTCCTTCATATCCATCACCTTTTTCATGCATTTTCTTCTTTTACGCTCACTTTGTATATCCCATTCTTTCACAATCTCCACAATCTGATCACTCCATACTTTTCTCGGTCGTCCCTTCCCTCATTCATTCTTTCCACATGCCCAAACCATCTCATCACATTCTTTTGTACTTTAACTTTCACATCCTCTTTCAAATTACATTCTTTTTTTACCCATTCATTCCTAACTCTATCCCTCAAAGTTTTTCCTGTCATACTTCTCAAATGCTTCATTTCCACCGTACATACTTTACTCATTTCGCTATCATTCACTGTCCATGCTTCACTTCCATACATCAAAGTCGGTAACAATATGCCATTGTGTACCGCCATTCTCAGATCCATCTTCAGTCGCTTGTTTTTTGCTATTCTTCCTATTGCACCGACCACTTGCTTTCCCTTGCATACCCTATTCTCAAGTTCTCTTGTCATCTTTCCATTCTTCTCAAACATACTTCCCAAGTATCTAAATTCATCCACAATTTCAACTTTCATAATAATAATAATAATAATTGGACAATTTGTATACAGCGCCGTTTAGTGGCACTAGCCACCCCAAGGGCGCTTTTATGTGTTGAAGCTTCTGTTAAACAAATGTGTCTTAAGCAACTTCCTGAAACTGCCAACACTGGTCTCTGTTCTCTACTCCAGAGGTAGACTATTCCAGCAGGATGGACCAGCCGAACTAAAAGCCCTGTCTCCGAAACCAGTCATACCATTCAACATAAACGTGCATTCTTCATTTTCATCCGTTCTGTCAAAAATCAGTACTTTCGTCTTACTTGCATTAATTTTCAACTTGTTCACACACAGGGCATGGTTCAAACTAGAGAGCATTGTCTGGAGTTCCGCTGCTGAATCAGCAATTAATACTGCGTCATCAGCATAAAGCAGAACTCCGACTTTTCTCTCTCCAATTTGTATGCCATGTCCTTCCAGATTCGCTTGTTTAACACAATGATATATGATTATATTGAATAGCCATGGGCTCATTATGCAACCCTGTCTCACACCCTTGTACACATTGAAATACTCGCTGTATTCTCCATCCACCCTGACACACGCCCTGCTATTTACATAGATGGCGCGTATCGCATTCAAAAGTGCTTTGTTTACACCATACTTCTCTAGCACACACCACATCATACTTCTATCCACCGAGTCAAAGGCTTTCTCAAGATCCACGAAAGCCGCGTAGACCTTTTCATTTACGGCCATGCATTTTGAAAATTTAAATCCATCATTTTATGAAGGGAAAATAAGTGAAATTACCATATTTATATTTTTCTAAGAATAACCGTCATTGCACACTAGACGCATTCCGCCCAGTTTGTCTATGTTTTTTTCTATCCGGCACAAGAAGTCACTAGTGTATGGGGATGTATGAAAGCATTCACACAGTTTTTCCGGAAATCCATAGACAAAACGGGCAGAATGCATTGTATCTGAAAAGACCCTATCGCATTGGACAATGGCATGGAGCATGGAGCATGGAGTCATGCACAGCATTTCATAGCAACAAAGACTTACGTTTATCGTAAAAAAAACTATGCTTGTACTCAATTATGTACCTTCCAAGCAGTTTTAAAGCTTTTAGTCGATGGGATGGTCCAGCAGATAAGGCGTTGGCACACAAATTACCATTTTTAAAATTATCACAAATTTGAGTCTCCTGCCTAGTGAGTATACAGCTGTAGTGGTGGTGACCTGTGCATGTGCATCTTGTCCTGCTCGCTGTAGATGGCCACGGACTTGATGCCCAGCTCGGTGCAGGCCCTGAACACGCGGATGGCGATCTCTCCCCTGTTGGCCACTAGCACGCTCCTGATGGGGCGGTACTCCACGCCCGAGCCCGCAGCCTGCAACACAACACACAACATCAGAGAGACAGGAATACACGCACAGCGTCAATTTTTCTTCTTTCTGCTGCTTTTATGGTCCAAGTCTCAGCAGCATAGGGAAAAATAGAGTGGACCAGACTCCGGACAAGCTTTATCTTGGTGCTGTCACTCACACCCCGGTATTTCCATATTTCATCCAACTTAGACATGACACTTTAGGCAATGGCGATACAACGTCTTATCTCTCCTTCGCCTGTAGGGTCAGCTAGTCTTCTTCTAATCTAATATATAAAATCGGATGGATATATGTATGTTTGTCCTTTATGGACTCCTAAACTATTGAACCAATTTCATTGAAACTCACACGACTTACTGTTTACATGCCCACTTAGTCTTCTTTATAAAAAAAAGCTGGAGCGATAAAGGAAATGAAAGAAGGAATGTGCTTGAACTGTTTGCACATTATGACAGGGTTTTATCTATACTAAAAGAAGTGCGCAAGCAACACAGTGGAGACACATCTGCAGAGATACTGGTCAGCCCTGACAGAATGGCGGCATGATACAGTTACATTAACAAGACCAGTCACCACAAGGCACACCGCAGGGTACAACTAGTCTGAAATAAAATCTAGAATACAGTAAGCAACATAATGTTAAATGGCGTACCTTGGTAGAGGAGTATCTGTGTCTATTGCAGGATGCATTGTGCACGGCCACACGCTGCAGCAGCAGCCGCTGCCTGCCCACCAGGCACAGCATCTTCATCCTGCCCGCCCAACCAGGAAACTCCCAAACTCAAGGATTCTTCACTCGTCGATCAACACAATATCACACTTTGAGTAATCAACACTTGAATGGAATTCTCAATTCAATTAAAACAAGAAATAAAATAATATAAAACTAAAATAAAATAATAAAAATATTGGATATGGAATGACTAGATCACTGCATGGGAGGAAGGCTTGTGTGAATCTGAAACAAAGACAACAATATTGTGGCATTAGTCAAGGAGCAAACAGTAAACTGTCAATGTATACATCCATATCGATACCTTAAGCTTAAGCTAAGATGGATTTCTTAGATAAATGCACATTTTTTCCTATTTTCTACGAGAGAAAACAATAAAAACGCTCGAAAATCCTGTAGTCTAGAAGTTTGTCATGAGCACTCCCACGTTATAAGTTCACTTACTATGAAAAGTTACACTTAATAAAATGTTTGAACCACGATTTCTCAAATCAGCGCATCAGGACTAATTCAGTTTTATCTTTAAAGTGGCAATATGTTTTACATCTATTGGCATTACCTTATTATTTTAATTCTGTAAACACTTTTTAGTGATGCTGACATTTTGTGTAATGGTTCAGAGCACATGGCCCTCCTAGATACACAACATGTGAGGTACAAGACATGAAATTCCAGCAAACTAACACACTACTAGATTTGTACTAGATATTTAATGGATATGTAATTTCTGATATGATTATGATGACTCGTTTGGTGATCAATTGTCACTCCAAGGATGCTAGCTGTGATTTGGCAGTGCAGTGGTGGGTCTTGAGTAGGTTTTCAAAGATTTCCCTACATGGACAGCCTCGGCATTCCGATGGCAGCTGATTCACTAAAAGCTCGGCTTTATAAAATATCCCACTTGTGATAAGGAGACCCTCGAAGTGTGACACACACAAAAACGACACTGATTTGTCTAATATATAAAATCAAGCGGTTGTATATGTATGTTTATACTGTATGGACTCCTACACTACTGAACAGATTGCGATGAAACTTACATGAGTTATGGTGTACATGCCAACTTAGGTTTCTGTATAAAAAAAACTGGAGCAATAAAGGAAATGAGAGCAGAAATATGCTTAAACTTTTTTCACCATATGACAGGGAATGTTTTAGACTAAAGGAAGTGTGCCAAGACAACGCAGTAGAGACAGATCTGCAGAAATACTGGTCACCCCTAACAGAATGTCGGTATAATACGTATGACGAATAAGACGAGCTACCACAAGGGGTGGCAGGGTACAGCTAGTCATGTATAAAATAAATAAATCAGCCTCATATATTACTAATATGTACCTACAATACTTGTGCAAGATTAGGGTGTACTTATCATTAGCTAAGTAGAGAGCAGCACATCATCCCCTCAGTGCTTGTTTGGCATATATACCATTTGATTAAAAAATGACCTTTAAATGAAATTGTCTAAAGAAGCACATTCTACACAATCTGAGCTAAAAAATACAGATAAAACACGATAAGAGAGTTGAATAGAATTGTTTTAAATATTTTCAAAATCAATTTCCAAACATTCATAAGACACATTGGTCCAATACACCTAAAACATCTCTCATGTGAAATTAACTCTGTTGGAAGCAAGCACTAGGTTGACGACATGAAGAGAGAGGAGAAAGTGGCAGCTCCCCGTGTGGGAGGGATGATGGGGAGAAGCCCTACATAGAGAGAGCTACTCATTACTAGTGGTGGGCTAGCCATCCTAGTCTATAGACAGACAGATGCCATACAAGATACAACACCTAAAATCAAATCAATTTCCTATGCTTGGCTGTACCTACTTGTTGATTCATTTATAATTGATTGGAAATATTGTTGGCTCATTTTTCCTTCCTCTTTTCTTCTTGTTCTTTTTTAGTTCCTTGACTAATAGGTTGGTATGAGGCTGACCACCCATACTGTAAAAAAATATTCACTTTGCCAATGCCGCCCCTGTTTCACGGAAGGTCGGCAAGAGTTGCAGGGCTTATCGCACGCTTAATCATAAAGAGCAATAACTCAAAAAATAAGAATGTTGGGAAATCACGTTTGAAGTTCAGACAACCTGTACAACTTGTATGGGATGAAAAAGGCGGCCGATGTTTTATCTCGGGCATATTTGTCCAAATTGAACGGCTGTTGCATTCTACCTATTCTTCTTGCATTGTTCTTGCGTTTTATTACAAAATCTCGATTTTCCAAATTTTTGAGTAATTGCTCTTTATTATTAAGTGTTTGTTATGTTCATTTGAGGTTTGGTTTATTTTATATGCGCACATGCAGCGTGTGTAACATGTGCCTGCTTGTTGATGTGCATTAAATATGAGCCTTTAATGTCAATATAGCTTTGCAACTTAGATTGTGGATTACATACAATATGTGTATGTTTGCATGAGCAGAGGTCTCTCACCTGCTGGCTTGTGGGTCAAATACTATAATTAAAAATAAATAAGTGCTGGTGAGATTATACTGCAATGTATGTGTGTGTGTGTGTATGTATGTGGGTATGTATATATGTATGTATGTATATGAATGTGACTGTCAGCTTGTAGATTTACACTTGGTGCTGAATCTAATCCCAAATCTAAGTTGCAAAGATATGTAACATTGGAGATTCACATTATATGCATTTTCACAAGCAGACATGTATAAATTTGCGCTTGCACATGGGGTATGTGAGCCTACAACATAAAAACGCAAATCTCAAATAAACATACACCCAGCAACTCTTGCCGACCTTCCCTGAAACAGAGGTGACATTGGCAAAGTGAACCATTTTTTACAGCATGGGTGGTCAGCCTCATACCAACATATAAGTCAAAGAACAAGGAAGTGCAACAACTGTCTGAAGGTCAATGGCGATCCCATGTTGAAAGCACCGGTTCTCATCAGATCACCGAAGTTAAGCAACATTGGGCGCGGATGCTACCTGGATAGGTGATCGCTCAGGTACACCGCGTGTTGTTGGCATTTCTTGGGCCAGTCCGTAGTCCAGTGGCAACACTTCGGGCTCGTAAATGGAAGGTTGTGGATTTGAATCCCGGAGGAGTACAAAAATATACCATTTATATTTCCAAATGTGCTCTTTGCTGGGTTGAAAAATTCATAAACCTTTACCAAAGACCGGTCACTGAAAGGTCCATCCAACCTTACAACAACTGGGTCTTGCTTGAGAATTGGCGCTTACTACAGCAATGACCAAGCTCGCAGAGGGCTCTTGAGATGTGATACACACAAAAACAGCGCTCACCAAATAAATCATCCTAATATTATTATTATTACTGCTTATCCCACACTTGGCTCTGGAGCTCTAGGAATGTCAGCTAACATCAACAACCTCAATAGGAGCTAAAATTATGAATGATTATAATAATCATAATCATTCATAATTTTATCATTCGATTATAATATAATTAATGGATTTCAAGTTATTGCAAGCGCTTCTATGGTGGGCAGACAACGTTGAAGCCGACGCCGAAGTTCTGGGAGTGAGGGGACCATGGAGGGAAGCAGCACAAGACAGAGAGTCCTGGAGGATTGTGGTGCGGGAGGCCCTGAGCCTTCAAGGCTTATGAGCCGAAGAAAGTAAAGTAAGTTCATAATAGAAGATACTACTGATAATATCATAGACATGGCTCAGTAATAATGCATTTTGAGATAAATCTAGTCAATTCTGCAGAGCTTTGAGAGCTTGCTTGTAATGTTCAGGATATGTTTCTTTGGTGAACGCTGTTTTTGTGTGAATCACACCTCAAAAGCCCTCTGCGAGCTTGGTCGTCGCTATATAAAGTGTGAGTTCTCAAGCAAGTCCCAGTTGCTGTAAGATTGCATGGACCTTTGGTGAAGGCATATGAATTTTTCAACCCAGCGAAGAACATATTTGAATATACAAATGGTATTTTTTTTGTGCACTGCTGGGATTCAAACCCACGATTTTCCATTAACGAGTATGAAGCATTACCACTAGACTACGGACCGGTGTTGCTGTGGAGGAAGCGCTGAGCTCCCGGAATGTTGCTTTTTTGTTTTAGAAGAGAATAGATTTGTGAAGAGCCATGCATTTCACCAACCTATTTTGCCTAGCCAGTTGTCTTCATGCAAAAGCAAAAGCTTGTGTGCGTGCAACAGCATCTGTTGAACCAGGGTCGAAGTTATGGTCAAGTGGGCTAGACGCAAGATTCGAACCAACGTTATCCGGTTCCAAATACCGCGCTTCTACCCCTCCGCCATAACACCGACAATGCATTATTCAATATTCTAATAAATTATTAATTAATAATTACCCTATAACATGTGCTGAACTAGGGTTGAAGTTATTATTGATAGGACATGATGCAGGCGGGGCTCTAACCAGCGTTAGTGTCAACAATGCAAATTCGAGCACCAACGCCTTAACTCCTCGACCATCCAGGGACTAAATGCACTTTGATACTCGTACGGGGCTATTCTTAGACATTTTAGTCGTCGGTTGAGCCCATGCTTTGACAAACTAATGGTGCCTGCGCTGGAAGTTTCATCAGCACGGTCATTCTTACCTACCAAATTTTGTAATATTTGTATGAAGACAAATCAGCTGTTCACTTGCAGCCATCTTGGATTGACAGGTCTTCATACAAATGCATCATTAGTTTGTCAAAGCGTGGGCTCAAACGACAACTAAAATGTCTAAGAAGAGGCCCGATAGTGCTGAAGTTAGGTCCGGAAGCACTCATTATGACCCTAATCTTCAAATTAAAAGAAAACAATCAATACTTGCTTGTAAAGTTATGTTTTATGTGTAGAGTTTGTTCCCAATTCAATGAATAAATAGTAACAGATAAGGGACTCTCCGCATACCTACACGTATGTACGGGCACACACACATGCACCTTTTATCACTATCAGACGAGTTGTAAACCTCTGCTTGAACCCAGAGCCTAAAAAGTAACCAGTAGTGAACAACACATGGTGATAAAGTAGCTCCAAGTCTCGACAGAATAGAGACTCAATTGTACAAACACTGAACTTTGTACAGTTGTTTTACTTTTTAGTAATCCTACAATTATATGATAAACGAGTTATATCACGCTGGGCGGTTAATTGCACTAACTGTAACTGTAACTCTGTCGCCATTCCGCTAGGGGTGACCAGAGCCTCTGCAGAGCTGCCTATCCTGACATACCTCTTTCAATTCATTCATATCCATCACCTTTTTTCATGCATTTCTTCTTTTACGCTCACTTTGTCAATCTGATCATTCCATACTTTTCTCGGTCGTCCCTTACCTCTTTTTCCTTTCACACTACCTCCGTATACATATTTTGTCAGTCTATCATCATTCGTTCTTTCCACATGCCCAAACCATCTCATCATATTCTTTTATACCTTAACTTTCACATCCTCTTTCTGTATCTAGTCACACTATAATACCTTTCTGTATCTAGTTACTTTCTGTATCTAGTCACACTATAATACCTATAATCTAAGTTGCAAAGATATGTTCACATTTAAGTTACATACTAAATGCATGTCCGCAAACAGACACTATAAGTTCACGCTTACAAATGTTGCATGCGTATTTACAGATTCAAATCCAATGAATATAAACCCTGCAACTTTTGCCTAACTTCCCTGAAACTTGGGTGACATTGGCAAAGTGAACCATTTTTTACAGTATGAGTGGTCAGCCTCATAATAACCTGTAAATCAAGAAATACACACCAAAAATCTACTTGACAATAGTGCTGTCGATAGCTCAGTTGGGTAAAGTGCTTGCATTCCATGCAGAGAGCTCGGGTTCGCATTCCACTGAGGGTGTCGAAATGATTTCCCATTTCAGTTTTTATTTCAAACCCAAAACAAAATACGGACAACATTTATCAGCCTTCACAAGAAATGGATACCTGCCCTGTGAAGTTTGTCTACAGGTGAATGAGATAGGTACATGCATTGACAGGCAGAATTGTGATGTCTCATGGCGGTTTGCAAAGGAAAAGGCAAACAAATATGTTTTATTGGTTGCTAAGGACCCTAGTAACTACCATAAAACTGTGATGTTTGTCCGCCGAAAAAATGTTGTTCAAATTTATGTTGAGTCTATTGCATTAGCAGGATTTCAACACCAGCATTTTATCTCAGAATAACAATATAATTTTTCTGTGATTAATGATAACATTTATTGTTCTGTATTTTAGTCAGCCTATCCCATAAAATAACTCCAGTAATCTATGGCAGCCACCTCAAGCAGCAACCACGGTATTGGTACCGTACTACCTACCGTACTACTGTGGCTGTACCAGGAACCCGGAAGGAAACCACAAATACTGTGATATTAGGACTTGTTAGGAAATAAACTCACCAACAGTGTTCACTGTAGGTAGTGCTAGTAGATCAATCATGATTGTAGATCAATCAAAAAAGTTAAGTGATCTTGGATATTCACTTCAAGGTCTGAAGATCATAAACGCATTCCAGTTCCTTGGATCTCAAATTAGCAACGAAGGAACTTGCAAAGGAGAGATCAGACGTTGTATCGCCATTGCCAAAAGTGCCGTGTCTAAGCTGGATGAAATATGGATGTGAGCAATAGCACCAAGATAAAGCTTGTCAAGAGTCTAGTCCACCCTATTTTTCTCTATGCTGCTGAGACATGGACCATAAAAGCAGCAGAAAGGAAAAAAATGTGGTGCTAGAGGCACATGCTCCGAATCCCTTGGATGGCTAGACTTACCAACAAGTCCATTTGTCAGGAGCTACGATTGGATGGCTTGACTCTGGCCAGCATATGTGCACACCGTATTCTTCAGTTCTTTGGACACGTTGTCCATGGTAACGAGGATAGCCTGGAACGATAGGTTGTGATCGGCAGCTTGAAGGGAAGAGAGGAAACGGAAGATCCCCCAGACGATGGACCAATCAAGGGAAGACAGCAGCAGGCACCTCGGTAGTTGAAGCGCTGCGAGCAGTGCAGTCAAGAGAGAACTGGAGAAGAGTGGTTGCTTCCACACGGGTCACAGCCCTCAACAATGAAGAACAAGATTAAAAAGAGAAGAGACACTGCACACAGCTGCCTACTAGTGCATGGCTTACATAGCAACTTGTTGCTCACTTATGCATCATGATTACATAAGTAAGTCAGAGTAGTGAGGATTGTTTATGATGACCTTGCTCTTATAAGATGATATGGCGAGTAGTGTATGAGGAGGAGGTGGCGCATTATGTAAGCAGGATGCAAGCGGCGCATGTGCAGCAATGCATCGCAGCATCTACACAACAGCACAATCAATTCAATTCAACCTCACTCACAACTATTTTCATAGTTCATTTGTCGGCAACTAAAACTTAGAAACTTCCATGATGAAAGGAATACAAGTAACCTATGGAGGGTGCTCTATTTTGATAGGTAAGGTAAAGTAAACTGGAATAATTGGCATATTAAGCTAACACGGGTTTCTCAGATAAATGCACCTTTATCCCTATTTTCTACAAGAGAAAACACTAAAAAGTTTGAAAATCCTGTAGTTTACAAGTTTGTCATGAACTGCCTTATAATTAGTTCACTTACTATGAGAAGTTACACCAAATAAAATGCTTTATTGCTCGGTGAATCAGCACTTATTCAGTTTTACTTTAAGGTGGCGCTTTTTGTAAACTAATAAATTATCCTAATATATTAGCAGAGTGTATGCAGTTTTGGTGGTCGGCCAACAGGGAAAGAGGAGCTAGCAGGAGTTGTGTGCACTCACTGCAGCGTGTGCATGTTCATGTTATGCAATTATTAGTGATATGCACGAGTAATTATAGAGCTGACCTACACCACACTGCGCATCAGGAGTGCTCAAACTTGAACTGTTGGCGATCTAGCTCAATATTGTTAAACTGCGATCAATCGACTCTGAGAGGCTGCAAGTATGTGTGACGCAGGATCTCGTCTAGGTAGCTCGTCTGTAGCGTGGCATAGATTGGATAGACTATTGCTCAACACTGTATATTATACGTCAGCCGAAAACAGTCCATCCGGCTTCAATCTCTGCTGAACTCAGCGGCAAGACTCACATTCGGGATGTTCAAATTTATTCACATTACTCCCCTGTTAACAAAACTGCATTGGCTTCGCTTTCCGAAGAGGGTGGTCTACCGTGTTTGCCTGATGGTTTACAGATCTGTAAATGGTAGGGCTCCTTCATACTTGTCTGAAATGTTCTCTTCCGTCGAGATAAATTTGAGGCGCCAGACACTCAGATCTGCGGAGTTGGAGTGGTTTAACTTAGTTTAGCTGTACCGTCAGACAAGCAATAATTTTGGGGATCTAGCATTTTGGTCTACGGGGATTGTGGATCGAATAAATTTCAGTAGTTTATTCACTTCATTTTAAGCTCCCATAGACCACGGCAACAGATCCCGGAAAACATCTCTCCAGCATCATCAGCCGGCCGTGTAAGCTTAAAACTCTTATTCATTTCATTTTGTTTTAGTGACCTACCTACTAAAACAAAATCTGTGAGATTGACTCAAAAATTGACGCAATAGCGATTGATCATTTGAGCACCCCTGCTCTACATGTATGTACACACACAACCAGAGCCACAGGAGCTTTCACAAAAGAGTGCTTCCTATCCCACGTAGCACACCCACACATCAGGCCCAGAGAGGTTCTGATATAACACAAGTGATATACTATCAATGAACAAAATAGGTCTGTAAGTGAGAACACAGTTATCTCCACATATAATATTAATTATGTCTGTGGGTTAAAGTGTCGCCACGAGCCACATTACCACTATCATCAATTATCAGTCAAATACAAATGAGCATCTTATGAACGGTTGCCGTCTAGTGGTCAACACCTTGGACTATTTTTGAAAAAAGAATATACAAAACGCAACCAAGCTACACATATAGTTTAACTTCTTGCTTGCATTATTTCCCTAGGGTTCGCATGTGGCGATTCAGAACCTTTTTTATGGGAAAGGGGACCGGCCTCAAGCCAACCACTTCAGTGGAAGTGGGGGCTTCCCAGCTCAATGGTGGAACACAAAAAATACTAATCTAATCTAATATACGTTGCAAATATATGTAACATTGGGGATTCACATTACATGCATTTTCACAAGCAGACACGTACAAATTCGCGCTTGCGCATGCCGCATGTGAACCTACAACATAAAAACCAAATCTCAAATGGACTTACACCCTGCAACTCCTGCCGACCTTCCCTGAAACAGCGGTGACATTGGCAAAGTGAACCATTTTCTACAGCATGGGTGGTCAGCCGCATACCATTTATATTTTCAAATATGCTGTTTGCTGGGTTGAAAAATTCATATACCTTTACCAAAGACCGGATGCCAAAGGTCCATCCAGCCTTACACAAGCTAGGTCTTCCTTGAAAATTGTCACTTTCTACAGAGACGACCAAGTTTGCAGAGGGCTTTTGAGGTGTGATTCACACAAAAACAGCGCTCCGCAAATAAATCATCCCAATATTATTATTAAAGACAATTTGCATTAAGTAGGTTGGCTGACCCCCTGTGCTGTAAAAATTGGTTCACTTTTGCTAATGCCACCCCGTTTCAGAGAAAGGCGGCAGGAATTGCAAGGTTAATGTTCATGAGCAAACCTACATATCGTCTATCTGTTGGCATGCATTTATTAAATGGTAACATATCTTTGCAGCTTGGATTATAGATTATAGATAGGTTGAAACAGATATAAATAATAAAAATAATAAATAAAATTGGAGAATTTCTTTAGCGCCCTACTGTGAACAAATATTAAAATGGCAAATAAAATAATTTCAACAGAATATCACAGCAAAAGTACAATAAATTACACCAACGCTTGAAGAAAACAAAAAATCAAATCAAATTATATCTACCTACATCAATTAAAAACAAAAACAAAAATACAATTAAAGTATATTTTGTATTGTTTGTGTATTAACACTGTGAAAATTCATATTGTTTAATTTATAATTTTTTGAATGAATTCAAACAAAACACTGTTTATTTTCACAATAAAATTTATTTAAAAAGACTAAAATCTTTAAAACAAATTACAAACATTTTCGACCTAGTAGGTCATCCGAAAATGTTTGTAATTTGTTTTAAAGATTTTAATCTTTTTAAATAAATTTTATTGTGAAAATAAACAGTGTTTTGTTTGAATTCATTCAAAAAATTATAAATTAAACAATTAAAGTAATTCCAAATTATACAGTTATAGTAGAGCTACTGTTCAGAAACAGATATAGGGTTTATTTTCGTTAAAATGGTCTCTAATCCACAGTGCACTTTCTGTTAGTGAATGAAGTAATGTCAGGCCACAGAGACCTACTGAGCAAGTTGCATGTACACTGACAGGCATGTTTATGTGTGTTGGTGAGCAGGTCAAGGCTGTCCCCTGTATAGGGTAATTCCACATATTTTTTAATTTCATAAAATGACTACATTTCTAAAGATGCATTTGGCTTTAATTTGTAAGTTCACCGGTCCGTTGTCTTGTGGTTAACACCTCTGACTTGTAAATGGAAGGTTGTGAGTTTGAATCCTTTATCTTTTGAAATATGCTCTTCGCTGGGTGACAAATTCCTTAACATACTGTAACTGTAACTCTGTCGCCATTCCGCTAGGGGTGGCCAGAGCCTCTACAGAGTTGCCTCCATTTTTTCCTATCCTGACATACCTCTTTCAATTCCTTCATATCCATCACCTTTTTCATGCATTTTCTTCTTTTACGCTCACTTTGTATATCCCATTCTTTCACAATCTCCTCAATCTGATCACTCCATTCTTTTCTCGGCCGTCCCTTCCCTCTTTTTCCTTTCACACTTTCTTTGTATACATACTTTGTCAGTCTATCATCTTTCATTCTTTCCACATGCCCAAACCATCTCATCACATTCTTATGTACTTTAACTTTCACATCCTCTTTCAAATTACATTATTTTTTTACCCATTCATTCCTAACTCTATCCCTCAAAGTTTTTCCTGTCATACTTCTCAAATGCTTCATTTCCACCGTACATACTTTATTCATTTCGCTATCACACATATAGGTTGGTATGAGGCTGACCACCCATACTGTGAAAAAATGGTTCACTTTGCCAATGTCGCACGTATCTCAGGGAAGGTCGGCTAGTATGTTCATTTGAGATTTGGCTTTTTATATTGTAGGTCCACATTCGGCATGTGTAAGCGCAAATTTATACGTGTCTGCTTATGGAAAGGCATTTAATATGAAACTTAAATGCAACTTAGATTATAGATAATTACGGCCATCAAATGAATGGAATATCCAGAGTCATAATAAAAGGAGAGTTTGTGAAGAAGGTTATGACTCTGGAGGAAATGAAAGAAGTATGTAAGGACAGAAAGAAATGGCGGTTGACCTGTAATGTTGACAGCTAGGGTTTATTAAATTGGAATTTGTTTTCCGTTTTAGTTTTGATGTCCATACGTGTTATTTATTGATTTTTAAAAATGTAATTTGTCGTGTATGATCCTTGACTTACAGGTTGGTATGCGGCTGACCACCCGTGCTGTAAAAATAGTTCACTTTGCCAATGTCACCCCGAAGGTTTCAGGGAAGGACGGCAAGAGTTGCAGGGCTTATGTTCATTTGAGATTGGGTTTTTATATTGTAGGTCCACATATATATATATAAGGATAATTTATTTTAATGTACACATAATTGAAGAGCGCCGTTTTTGTGTGTGTCACACCTCAAGGGCCCTCTCAAATCACGGATAAGATTTCTTGTAAAGATGTGTCTTTAGTGCTCCTTTAAAGACACCAACAGTCTTTGCCACATGCGTCATGTGTTAGCGTTAGCCCATTTGAGATTTGATTTTTGTGTTGAAAGTTCACATGTGGCATGTGTAAGCGCGAACGTATACCTGTCTGCTTATGGGAATACATTTAACATGAATCTTAAATGCAACTCAGATTATAGATAATTATGGCCATCAGATGCACTGTCAGGATGTTATGTCACAGCATCTGTAAATATTTATTATAACGGGAAGCAGAGGTGACATTGGCAATAGCAGGCCAGTGGATATCTGATAATTTCAGTTACGGATATTGGATTTTAAGGTGTTGTGAAAATATTGTTTCTACCTACAAATTATAACATAAATTTTATCAATGCTATTCTTAGACATTTAAATCGTCCGTTGAGCCCACGTTTATGAGTTACATAAAGCCTTACAGCAACTGGGTCTTGCTTGAGTGTTGGCACTTTGTAGCAACGACCAAGCCCGTAAACAACACATCTGCGGCATTACAACAAGTATCATAGATCCTACGGGGCTATTCTTGGACACTTTAGTCGTCGGTTGAGCCCACGCTTTGACAAACTAATGATGCCTGGCCTGGAAATCTCATCACCACGGTTATTCTTACCTACCAAATTCTGGTAATATTTGTATGAAGACTAATCAGCTTGTTTAGTTGTGGCTATCTTGGATTGACAGGTCTTCATACAAATGCATCATTAGTTCGTCAAAGCGTGGGCTTAACGAACGACTAAAATGTCTAAGAATAGCACCATAAGACTTAATTCCTAGGTTATCATTTGGTTTCACAATCAGTCATATGAGTGATTATTATAGCTGTTTCAGGGAAGGACGGCGAGAGTTGCAAGGCTTATGTTCATTTGTGATTGGGTTTTTATATTGTAGGTCCACATATATATATATAAGGATAATTTATTTTAATGTACACATAATTGAAGAGCGCCGTTTTTGTGTGTCACACCTCAAGGGCCCTCTCAAATCACGGATAAGATTTCTTGTAAAGATGTGTCTTTAGTGCTCCTTTAAAGACACCAACAGTCTTTGCCACATGCGTCATGTGTTAGCGCGAAATTATACATATCTGCTTGTGGGAATGCATTTAATATAAATCTTAAATGATATATATCTTTGCAGCTTAGATTAGATTAGATTAGATTAACTTAAAAATGCAAAAACATCATGAGAAAAAAAATAACACAACATTTGTAATTATTATATTGCATTATTCAATTGTATCAAAACTTGTATACAGTTTCGGTTACCGACTTTAATTATTTCAGATATCTGTGCGCCGAGTATAAAATATTGCGTAAAACTTGCCTTGTTAGCGTAAATAAAAAATGTATGGAATATACAACGACACTCCTAGAAAATGATTTAGTTCTTCACTGCAACTGAATGGCAAGATTAATAAATAATAATATTATGATGATTTATTTGATGAGCGCTGTTTTTGTGTAAATCACCTCATAAGCCCTCTGCAAGCTTGGTCGTGCTATAGAAAGTGTCAATTCTCAAGCAAGACCCAGTTTCTGTAAGGCTGTGTCGACCTTTGGTGACCGGCTTTGATAAAGGAAGAGGAATTTTTCAACCCAACACATACTTTTTTGTGCTCAGCCAGGAATCAAACTCATGGTCTTCCGATTGCGAGTCTGAAGCGTTAACCAGACTGCAGACCGGTCTGTGTTATCAAAAGAGCCGCCCTTGTTATCACTGATGTATCTCTACTCGTGGCAACAGTATTACTCGCTGATAACGGTAACACCTTAACTCTATCATCATCAGCATCATTATATACCACTTGAGGGAACATACATACCTACTTACCTGTAGTCTAGTGATTAACGCTATGGATTCATATTCAGGAGGTTGAGTGTTATTCCCGGCGGCGCAAAAAAAAAAAAAAAATTTCAAACATACTCTACGCTGGGTTGAAAAATAGATTTGACTTCATAGTTAAAGACCGGTCACCAAATATCCATCTAGCCTTATAGCTAATATGTCTAGCATGAGAATTGGCTCTTCTACAACAACAATCAAGCTCGCAGAGTGCTCTTAAGGTGTGATTCACCCAAAAACAGCACTCATCAAATAAATAAATTAGACCGGTCCGTAGTCTAGTGGTGAGGCATCAGACTCATAAATGAAAGGTTGTGGGCGGAGCACAAAACGTTTATTATATTTATTTTTTCAAATATGCTCTTCGCTGAGCTGAAAAATTCATAAACCTTTTCCAAACACCAGTCACGATAGGTCCATCAAGCCTTATAGCGAACGTGTCTTGCATGAAAATTGGCTCTTTCTATAAAAATCAAGCTCGCAGAGGGCTCTTGAGGTGTGATTCACGGGAAAACAGGGCTCACCAAATAAATCATCCCAATATTATTAGTATTGCCTATTTTTTCTTTGTCAAGCCTTCTATGAGCTAGGGCAAAAACTTTCCAGCAAAGATTTCACCTAAAATCATCTTCACATGTGACTTGAAAGACACCTCAAGGACTTTAGACAGCCAGTCTAAATGGCGCCCTTGAGATGGTCCTGGACCATTAAATGGCGCCACAGGAAAGAAATCATCCATCATCATCATCATCATCCAGTGACGCACAACCATTTCTCATTTAATGTGTGCTCCAAAAAACAATGTAAGAGTTTCAGTGGAGCCGCTGAGAGAATGAATTTCTGACAGTTAAAAAATATGTTGCTTTCTAATTTATTTAACTTTCCATTTGACCCAAAATTATAACAAATATTACGATTTGACATGATGATTTATTTTTAAAGATAATTATGCATTAGAACGGCATTTTTTATTCGGTTTAAAATTATTGTGAATTCTTCAAAGTTACATCGTTCATAATATTATTACGACCTGTCAGAAATTCATACTCTCGGTGGCTCCACTGTAAGCTGACATTAATGACAGCCAGGGAATATGAAACTTGTATGGAGAATATACTGCTTAGTGGTGGCGTTGGAATCACTGTTTGCCACGAAATCATGGATAGAATTGGCTGGTGTTAACACACAATTATTTGTGTTATTGAAACTAGCGCAAGATCGAGTCCCATCGATGATAACTTTGACTGTCGTTCAAAATATGTCATTGAGTTGTTATTAATTTATAATTCATCCTTAATAAAAGTTTACATGTGAGATTTGGTTTATTTTGCATGTACACATGCAGCATGTGCAAACGCGAACTTACGTGTGCCTGCATACTTAAATATGATCCTTAAATGTCAATACATCGTTGCAACATAGATTCTGGATTTTTATAGATCATCACTATTTGTCATGTATGTTCCTTGACTTATAGGTTGGTATGCGGCTGACCACCCATGCTGTAAAAATGGTTCACTTTGCCAATGTCCCCCCCTGTTTCAGGGAAGGACGGCAAGAGTTGCAGGGTGTATGCCCATTTGAGAGTTGGTTTTTATGTTGTAGGTTCACATGCGGCATGTGCAAGCGCGAACTTGTACGTGTCTGCTTGTGAAAATGCATGTAATGTGAATCTCCAATGTAACATATCTTTGCAACTTAAATTAGATTAGATTGGACTATCTTCATCTACATCACCATTAATCACAACACACGCTGCCTCTCACGGCAAAAAGGTTGCGCATCACACACGGCCTTATCTCGCCAATGAACCGGTTTATAATATTGTTTACCTTTTGGAGAGCCGACCTAACACAGAAACACCACATCAGTCACAGTGGTCACAGAAGTCACAGCTCACCACAAGGAAAAAGAAACCACGCAAGAGAGGGAGGAACACACAAGGGTGCTGGCAGGTTCCTCACAATATAATAATAACAATGCACAATAAATGCAAGAAGTACCTACATGAGTGCTAGTTGATTCAGAATTAGTTTGTTCCCATTTGGTGTCTGAGAGTTAAAGGTCTGTAGGGAGGGTCGAGAGGTCACCGCCTATCTCTCACATAACAACACCGTATATCTACACGACATTAAAAAATATATTCGCTACTTCAAAGGGAAAGAGTGTCTACCTACATGCAAGGGCATGTGAATAGTTACAATAGAGGTAGAAGCAAATACCGACAGACATGAAGGATTTACCATTTCCCTTATCAACGTGAGCCACACACGCACACCACACCGGCAACACAATTTGTGCAAATTTATTCATTATAAACTTCTACAATGAAAATCTTCGCAGTCGGTCTATTTTGGGATACGCAAATATTCAAAATACTACAATGAAACAATCGTTTTGTGCAAGATAATATGAATGAGCGATTCCTGAAGCTTATTTATTTTATCGGACTGTTTAGTTATCTTTTAGAAATGTAATAAATACCTTCACGTAAATACACTCGACGAAACTTTTCAACACCCAGAGCAGACACGCACACGCTCAGCTGATTTGACCTTCCCGTGTGCACTGACGTGAAGTCAGATGAGAGAGGCCCGGAGACTCGAAAACAATGTCAATGCAACAGACAATGATGTGCACACTAAATTTTTCAACTGCAAATACACTAACAAGTGTATTAATTTTCTTTTAATATTGTAAGTATGCTCACAGCTTTACGGTTTTGACTTGAAACGTCAGCTTGTCAAAGCTGCCAACTTGCCGCAAACGCACAAAGCAGGAAATTGAGTTTCACAGCTCCCACATAAATTGAAAAAAAAAATCCTTTCTCTTTTCTGTTTTTTTTTTGCTAATCTTTGGCAAAAAAAAGCTAGTTACACATATAGTGTAATTTCTTGCCGCGTTATCCCCGAAGTGTTTTGCATGTGGCGAATGGAACCTATTTATTTTACAGGTAAAGGGGCTGGCCTTATGCCAACCACTTTAATTAACTGAAGTGGGGGTTTCCCAGCTCCCGATGGAGCTGACACTCATTTCTTTTGAAGGCTGTTTAAAAAATGTAATCTGTCATGTATGTTCCTTGACTTATAGGTTGGTATGCGGCTGACCACCCATGCTGTAAAAATGGTTCACTTTGCCAATGTCACCCCTGTTACAGGGAAGGACGGCAAGAGTTGCAGGGTGTATGTCCATTTGAGATTGGTTTTTATGTTGTAGGCTCACATGAGGCACGTGCAAGCGCGAACTTGTACGTGTCTGGTTGTGGGAATGCATGTAATGTGAATCTCCAATGTAACATATCTTTGCAACTTAGATTAAATTAGATTAGATTAGATTAGCTGTGTAAAGTTTTCCGGTATTTTATTTTTGGTTTTGAAATAAACATCGAAAAGGGAAATCATTTCTGACACCCTCAGTGGGATTTGAGCTCGAGCTTTCGGCATGGAATACGAGCACTCTACGAACTGAATTATCAACCAGATAAACTTTTATATTTTGTATTGTTTGTGTATTAACACTGTGAAAATTCATATTGTTTAATTTTATAATTTTTTGATGAATTAAAAACACTGTTTATTTTCACGGATAAATTTATTCAAAAAGATTAAAATCTTAAACAAATTACGAACGTTTTCGACCTAGTAGGACCTAGTAGGTCGAAAACGTTCGTAATTTGTTTAAGATTTTAATCTTTTTGAATAAATTTATCCGTGAAAATAAACAGTGTTTTTAATTCATTAAAAAAAGATAAACTTTTTTTTTTCGAAGACCTAAGCAAGGATCAGCGAAAAGAACAATGCTTATTTGATGATACAGTCAAAATATTGAACAAAAAAAATATTTTCTCTCCTTTTTTACTGAGTAGGTAAGTAGTTATTATCAATATTTAACTGTTTTTGTGATAGACCATGTTCTACTTGCAGTTTTTATGTATCCCAAAGTTTCGCTTTCACAAGCAGAGAGCATTCTCAAGGCAAGTTACCACAAAGTGATGGTTTTCGTTGTCTCTGCGGTCGCTTGCTGTTTGTAACCGGCTGGAAATACAATGAACTTCGTCAGACAGATCAATTTGTGAAATATTTTGATTTTGACTGATAAAAATTTGTACACCAATAATTAATGTATTTTCCTGACTACTGGGTTATTTTTTTGTGAGATGGCTGATTAAACCATGCCAGTATTTTGAATCCATCGTTTATCACCTTTATCTTATTTTAAGCTGTATATGTTAAATGCAGATTTCAGCGCTTTTGGTTTTTAACTAATGTTATAACAATAATGTTTTGGCAATTCTTTTTTGAATTACAGTTTTTTTTAATACAGGGATTCACCCTGATTTGTCCAGTATTGTATGATTTTGACATAATTATAACACAGTCTCATACCATGCATGAATTGGAATTTAGGGCTTGAGAGGGTCTAAGGGTTTTAGGATTTAGGTTTCAGAGATATCTTTTATACAAATAAAAACCCTTTTATTTCATAATTAAAATTTATTCTTAAAATAATATCACCAGAATTTGATTGCCTTAATGGAACTTGTCTAACGTACAAAAGGAGGAACATATTATAAAGCTTACATTACATGACAACTGTTTACATCTGTAAACATCTGCCTTGCAATTGTTTTTACTTTTATATCAGTCAATAACATACATAGGTAACTTAAGTATAAAAACAACAACTTATGCAGAGAGACCCTATTCTTATATACACATTACAACTAGTTAAACCTTAGGAAATACTTAATAACACTGTTACTTCATACAATTCATCCTAAAATTAATGATTCAAGTTACATCTTATTCAATACATTATTTACATCATTTTGGCCAAATATATACACTAAAGTACAATTTATTTACTGCGTTAATAAATTGTATTAATTAGTAAATAAATAGGTATAAGTAATCATCCACAATAATAATCAATAAAAATCAAGAAGTCAGTGTTTCGTGTAAATGCATGCTGGCAAATGGGCATGAGATACATATAGTGTGTTTGTGTGTGTGTGTGTGTGTGTGCTTGTGTGTATTGAGTTATAATATGAGTGGAGACGAGACTAGTTTACGATATTGAACCATTCAATAGGACAAACCTGTCAATACAGACCTGTCAAACCCCACAGAATACTTTATCATGGAACATACAATTTTCTTGCTTTCTCCATCTTGTGTTTTGACAACCAATTATTATAGATGTCAATATGTCATTATCTTTTATAGTAATGCATTTGTTCTTCAAATTGTCAAATTCATTTGACAATGCGTGCACACAATTTCCGCGCAAAGAAGACATTTTTGTAATGCCAGCAATGCAGAAAATAAAATTCAACATCTGTCACAATTGCCTGTTGACAATGAGGTCACACTCGGAGCATCTTTGCTCTCTTTCTGACTAAAGAAGAGTTGTGTTGAGATAGATTGAAATGGATATAGCGTCTACTTGCATTTCAATAGTTTAGGCTCCACTATATTATAACTCGATGGTGTTGCGTGTGTTTAGTAGAAGCAGGCAGGCCCCGGCTGGAGACGGAAGGCCTGTCCTGGCTGCCCCACATCACTAACTGCCACATCAGCCACTGGGAGCCTCTTGGGGGCGTCTGTTTCATACTGCAGCACACTGGATGACCAATCGTCTGACTTGTCCTGAAACAAAATAAACATATTGTCATTTTTGGCATAGCTTCTTAAGGTGGGAAAATAATCTACAGTTTAAATATTCTTAGGTTAAATAAAGGATGAAACAAAGGACTGTAATATGAAAAAGCCAAATTCATCAATAAGCCCTAATGTTTCGAGGTCTCTATAGGTACAATTTCTTGTCTCTATACAATTGTGACTGCAGCAAACATCAACTGTAAGCATTGATCTCCAGCACCATATATCAGAGGGCACCAAGTGTAAGCATTGCACTGGGCAGTTGTCCTCCAGGGCCGTGTGTCACAGGCCGTACTTATGCCTTAGTGTAAGCATTGTACGTGGCAGTGTTGTCCTCCAGGGTTGTGTGTCCTAGTGTAAGCATTGTACCTGGCAGTTGTCCTCCAGTGTCATGTGTCAAAAAGCACTTTTAGTACCTATTGTACCTAGTAGTTGTCCTCCAGGGTCGTGTATCAGAGAGCACCAAGTGTAAGCATTGTACCTGGAAGTTGTTCTCCAGGACCGTGTGTTAGAGAGCACTGTAACCATTGTACCTGAAGGTTATCCTACAGTGCCATGTGTCAAAAAGCACTGTTAGTATTGTACCTGGCAGTTGTCCTCCAGGGCCGTGTGTCAGAGAGCACTGTAAGCATTGTACCTAGAAGTTTTTCTCCAGGACTGTGTGCTAGAGAGCACTGTAACCATTGTACCTGGCAGTTGTCCTCCAGGGCCGTGTGTCAGAGAGCACTGTAAGCATTGTACCTAGAAGTTTTTCTCCAGGACTGTGTGCTAGAGAGCACTGTAACCATTGTACCTGGCAGTTGTCCTCCAGGGCCGTGTGTCAGAGAGCACTGTAAGCATTGTACCTAGAAGTTTTTCGCCAGGACTGTGTGCTAGAGAGCACTGTAACCATTGTACCTGGCAGTTGTCCTCCAGGGCCGTGTGTCAGAGAGCACTGTAAGCATTGTACCTGGAAGTTTTTCTCCAGGACTGTGTGCTAGAGAGCACTGTAACCATTGTACCTGGCAGTTGTCCTCGAGCGCCGTGTATCTGAAGCGATGGTTCCCTCTAGCATTGAGCTCGGCATCGTTCCATGCCAGCATGCGCAAGGCCTGTGCGTACGTGCCCTTCTGGCTGTCATAGAAGGCAGCGGATCCCCGGCAGTGGTAGGTGATGTTCTGAACGGCACGCGTGGACAGCATCTGCAGGAAGCTCAGCTGGTTGCCGTCCGACTTGTACGTGAGCTGGAACAGGCAACAGTGTCATCTTATATAGAGGAAATCATAAGGAGACAAGATCCTGCTTGCAGCCTTGCAATTTAAGGCATTTGACTTAACCTACTTAGTTTTTTTGTTTGTTTATTATGACATTGGAATATCCAGAGTCGTAATTAAAATAGAGCTTGTATGTAGAAGATAATGACTCTGGATGAAATAAAAGAAGTATGTAAGAACAGAAAGAAATGGCGGATTATCTACAGTGTTAGCGATCAGGGCTAGGGTGTTTTAAATTAGAATATTTTCAAATTAAAAAATAGTTTATATGTGTCTGCTTGTGAGAATGCATATAATGTGAATCCCCAGTGTTTCATATCTTTGCAACTCAGATTAGATTAGATTAGAGTTACAATAAGAATTGAAGTAATGAAATTGTTAAGTTGAAATAGTTTTATGATATTTGTTCCTATTATTTCAAAAACAAGAAAAATAGTGTTGAACATTGATTTGTATGTGGTTACTGACCTTGAAGCCCATCTCGCTGAGCCACTGCGGCTCTGTGTGAGCCGGAGGGTTGAGCTCCTCACTGGCTTCTGGAGCAGGCAGCACGCAGGTGCCCAGCAGTTCCATGTCGCACTGCACAAAGATGGCGTCTCGGAGGTCACCAGCGTTGGGGTCCACCCAGTACTTGCCTGCACACACAACTCAATCACTACTCGGCTAGTATAGGAATAGGCAGAGGGAAGTGCAATTACATTCAGATGCTTTTATTTTTTAAATTAATTCATGAAGACGAATGCAATTCACAACTTATTTTTGCGTGGCCAGAAACAGGTATTTACATCTTGTTCCTTCTTCCGCAACCTTTCTCTGTCCACTCTGGACGTAAACCTCCTTCAATATTCTCCATGTTTCTTTATCAGCTGCTGTGTTCAGCCATCACTGATTGCCTGCGTGTCCCATAATCATAGTTTGCAAGAAAACATTTTTGGTGTCAAGTATTGCGTACATGAAGTGCCTCTGCTAATACTGTTCATGTAAAATACTTAGACTGTTTCTCAGAAACCTCCAAAATACCCCATGTAAGGAATGAGAGCTACCAGCAATCCGTTGTGGTTATCGCTACGGATTCATAATTACAAGGTAAAGGGTTCGATTCCCAGCGGAGCAAAAAAACATATGTTTTTGCTGGGCTAAAACCAAAATGCCTTTACCAAAGACGTGTTACCATAGGTCCATCCATCCTTATAGAAATAAGGTCTTTCATAACAATCAACTCTTTCAACAGCGACGACCAGGCTAGTAGAGAGCTCTTGAGGTTTGATTCACAGAAAAATAGCGCTCACCAAATAAGTCATCCTAATATGAAAACAACGGGGGGAAAATAAAGAATGTCAGCAAAAATAAGAAAATAATTATTCTTTGATTTTAAAAAATGTAATTTGTCATGTATGTTCCTTGACTTATAGGTTGTTATGCGGCTGACCACCCATAATATAAAAATTGGTTCACTTTGCCAATGTCACCCCTGTTTCAGGGAAGGACGGCAAGAGTTGCAAGGCTTATGTTCATTTGAGATTGGGTTTTTATATTGTAGGTCCACATGCGGCATGTGTTGTCGCGAAATTATACATATCTGCTTGTGGGAATGCATTTAGTATAAATCTTAAATGATATATATCTTTGCAGCTTAGATTAGATTTAGATTAGATCAACTAATGCTATCTATGCATCTGTCCGTATCTAAAGCTCTACAAAATTTGTAATGCAACAACAGTCGCTATCACAGTTTATGGCGATATTTCCGGTTCTTTGTGACAGACAATAACCATGAGAAAAAAAGGACTTTCAAATTTATAATTTTGATTTACTCAAAATTTTCTTCAACTGACATTCCTTGTTCTTCCCTTGTAGTCTTCATAAGTAAGTATGCATTACCGGTGGGCAGCTCTGGTCGTGCGGCATGCAGATCTCTGCAAGTGCGAGCTGGAGAGTTCCTCTGGCCGTCGGGTTTCTTGAAGCGCTCGAAGCTGGCCTTAAGTTGCTCGTAGGCCTTCATCACCAGCTCCCGCCGCTGCTCCTGGCTCAGATCCTCGCCAAACATACGCGGCAGGCGCAGTTCAGGGTCGTCTCCCTGCGTGTCTGGACCCTTCTGGTTGTTGACTGAGCCTTTACAACAATAACAAAAGTTTAGGTTGGAATTACGATCGTTTCACATGTGGCATGTGTTAGCGCAAAATTGTACATGTCTGCTTGTTTTTTTTTTTTTTATTGTAGCAAAATAATGCTAATTTAAACAATTACATATCAAGTCAAAACAAAAACAGTTATGTCAGAGGCGCTGTGCAAGTAGGAACCTGACAGCTTTCTCCTTAAATTTAATTACCTACGTCACTAGTTTGCTTGATTTCCGCTGGTACTTTATTGGGAATGCATTTAATATAAATCTTAAATGATATATACTTTGCAGCTTAGATTACGGTTATAAGAGAACTTACATTATTGTCGATGTTTCGTTAGCTATGTCACTAACGAAACGTTGAGAATAATACTATAAAAAATGTTTTACTTTGCCAATATCAACTCTGTTTCAGGGAAGTCGGAAAAAGTTGAACGGTTAATGTTCATTTGAGATTTTCGATTGTAATTTGTAGTTACACATGCAGCATTCGTAAGCACCAACTTGCACTTGTCTATTTGTGCGCATGAATTTCATATGAATCGTAAATGTCAAAATATCATTGTAACTTAGATTATAAATTATGTACCTATAGTAGGTACACTTTTGACTTTGCTAGTCATGTCTTTGACTCTTTCTTGCTAGTAAGTATTGTATGGGATTACCTTGTCCAATGATGGCTGCGAGCATGGCCGCATCATAGCCCACACTCTCAGAAGGAGGTCCGGGCGGGCCAGGAGGCCCAGCAGACCCAGGAGTGCCTGGCCGGCCATCTGAGCCAGGAGGACCCCGCAGGCCTGCTGGACCCACAGCTCCTGAGGCGCCTGGGGAGCCATCTCTTCCAGGAGTACCTGTGACACAACACAACACAACATTAAGCTATGGCATTGGAATAGGAAAATTTCACTTTTTTTTTTGTTGTTTGCCAAAACGCTATTCCGATTGAATGTTCGTATGTCATTTTCTTTATTCACTTATAGCCATTGCAATACTAGCAGCGTTGTGGATACAAGAAAATGACATTACGCGGGCTACAAATTCCGTTGACGGATCGCATATCCATTTTGAAACTGGTCAAAATTTCCAAAAAAGTGTAAAATCATAGAATTTTATTTCGGACTTGAAATCAGGACCTTGTTAGAATGCTTATCGTAATCTATCAAAATTATACACTTTTTACCAAATTGCAATAAATTATACCCTACTGCGATTTTAGAAAATAATTATTAAAAAAAGTCTTTTTATCCTCATAAAGTCGGATCCGCATGGACTCTTTTGGAATTGGATTTTCACAGACCCTTCAATGCTTACCAAACAGTGACTCAGCTGCTCATGAGGATTTTCACAAAAACTTTGATGATAAAAATACAAAGGAAAATTTAAACTTATAAAAATTATATAGTAGATACGCAACGCAAAAATGCAACTAAGCTACACATATAGTGTAACTTCTTGCCGCGTTATCCCCAAAGGGTTTCGCACGTGGCAAGTGGAACCTTTTTATTTTTACAGGTAAGGGGGTGGGTTTTCCGCCAACCACTTCATTTGAAATGAGAGGAAATAAAGGCACGCATCCTCACCTCTAGGTCCTGAGTCTCCATCCTTGCCAGCAGGTCCGGGAGCTCCCACTGCGCCCCTCTCTCCTGCCGCCCCCGCCAGTCCAGGCAGTCCCTGCAGCCCCACAAGACCGCGGTGCCCTTTAGCTCCAGCTGGCCCCGTCTCTCCCCTTTCTCCACGCGCTCCCTCCGCTCCCCGCTCTCCAGGTTTCCCCCTGGCTCCTGCAATCCCCTCCGCCCCCTGAGGTCCAGTCTCTCCTCTAGCCCCACGCTCTCCTGCTGGTCCCGCAGCTCCCGTGGGCCCAACAGATCCCGGCTGTCCAGGAGCCCCTTGGGGTCCTTGCTGGCCTTGCAATCCTGCAGGACCCTTGTCTCCTGGTCTTCCGGAAAGTCCAGGAGCGCCCTGCTTGCCGGGAGCTCCTTGAGGACCTCTCTCTCCTGCCAAGCCGGTAGCTCCTGTGGGACCCACAGGCCCAGGAGGTCCCTGCGCCCCAGATGTGCCTGGCTTGCCAACTTGACCTGCTTCACCCTAAGCATTTACATTATTCAAACATTATCATTTTTGTTTTCCTCTCACTTACTTTTATGGTAACAAAATGCTTGTATGTTTTACCTGAGGTCCCCTATTTCCGCGCGCCCCCACGGCCCCTGGCGCTCCAGGTAGTCCTGGTAATCCCCTCTCTCCCGTGGCTCCAGGTGGCCCAACAGCCCCCACAGATCCTGGAGGGCCCTCCCCCCCGGCCTCTCCCCGGGCCCCATCAGCCCCTGCAGCGCCCTGAGGCCCTGTCTGCCCCTGCTGGCCAGGCCGACCCTGGTCTCCTGTGGCCCCCTTGGCTCCTGCAACGCCCGCTGCCCCTGGGGGACCTGCTGAACCTGGGGAACCCTGAAGCAACAAAATTAAATAATGACTTAAAAAATGTATGATGTAAAATGTATGATGTGCGATGACACTTGGTGATTTGCCTTCTTCTCTATTGCTGTATGGACATCTTCCTGGATTTCAAGATTTTTAGCGCCACAAGTAATCACGCTACGATTAAATGAGGGTGTCAATGCAGATGCATTTATATGTAGGTATTTTGATGGTTATACTATTGTTCGCTCAAAGCTTCTAATTAAGAAGATTCTAGCATGATCTGGGGTATGCCAGAGTAGCCCTTATACACCTATAAATAGAGATGGTGATGCTTTGAAGGCACACTAGTACCAAAGTAGTTGAGCGAGATAGTACGAAAGTTAACTTTGAACCAAATGTGATTGAGTCCCAAAATGAATTGGGGAAAATAAATTTATTCAATGTGTTATTAATGAACCCAAGTCGATTGTAACAATATGTAGGTATAAATAAGAAGACGTATAGTAAGAGTATGTTTATAAGAGACTTACAGGTTGTCCAGGTTCCCCTGGTCGCCCCGGCAGTCCCAGGGGCCCCATCTCACCCCGCGCTCCCGTCTCCCCCCGCGCCCCCTTGCTACCCGGCAGCCCTATCAGCCCTCGAGCTCCCGCCTCTCCAGGCAAGCCTGCAACACAAATTACAACACATTATATTGGTGGAACGTCATATGAGGCTGACCTCACATGCTGTGGAAAGGTTTGCCGATGCCACAAGTGTATCAGGGAAAGGTGGCAGGAGTAGGTATGTATGTGTTCATTTCAGGTTTGGGTTGTATTGTACGCATACACATTTGGTATGCGTAAACCAGACTTTCTACTATAGCTACTCGACTCTCTTGAATTTTTTTGATTCACACATTGTTTTGTTGCAAACTCGATAGATTATATTTTGTTGTACTCATTATGAACTCAAGATAAAAATACTTGTGTAAAAAAACATGTGGCTGCTTTTGAGCATGCATAACACATGCTGATATTATTACTTGTAATCTACACCCCAAGTATAAATCATTGCGGGAGCTCACCTCAATTGCGTCAATTAAAAAAAATCTCTAAATAAATCACTCTCTAGAAGTGCTGTTGTATATTCAATACATTTTCAATTTGCGCATTTGAAGTGAGACTGACTATATTTTATAATGTGAGTAATGTGAGACACATGACTGATGACACATAACAAATAAAGGAAGTATACAGTACCATGCGCCCCAGGAGTGCCCTGGTCTCCTTTAGCGCCGTGCGCTCCGCGCTCGCCTTTGAGTCCTGGTGCCCCCGCAGGCCCCAGGGGTCCTGGGAAGCCCTGCTGGCCAGGGGGCCCAGCGGCGCCCCTCTCTCCCGCCGGCCCTGTAGCTCCTGCCTCTCCCGCAGCCCCTGGTGCTCCAGGCTCGCCCCTCTCTGCAGGCTCCCCTGGAGCCCCTGTGGCACCAGCGACACCTGCTGGGCCACGCTCTCCCATAGGACCTGCAAGCATCACACGCTGCATCAAGATGGGAGTGGGTGGGAAAATTTAAATTTATTGATTGCGTAGAATGTGATTCTAATACAGTTTCATTGAAAGGTCATCTTTGAATCAAATGGTAGATAAGCCAAAGAAGCACTGGCGAGACAAAATTATAATCTTCTGCAAGTTGTGCTGCTTCTCACATAATATCCACAAGGGGATTCACGGTGTTAACCCTTCAACTGCGGGTGACACACATAGGTGTCACACAACTTTGAACTTATCCCTGACATTGTTCAAGAATTCAAAAGTTTGCAAGTGGAAATGTGTGCTAAGCCCTTGTGATTTATGTTCTTCAATAACTAATACATGTGACTGTTTACATATTTTGAAGTGTCATCAATCAATGAAGGTAGGAAATCAATAAATGCTTTTAAAAAAATGGACTTAAAAAAATATTCATACAGCCAAAATATTCAGAAACGAATAGGTCAATAGTAATGCAGCACACTGACCTGCAGGTCCTTCTGGCCCTAGTGGCCCCACTGAACCCCGCTCTCCCTTGTCCCCTGTGGCCCCCTGAGGGCCCCGCAGCCCCGGCACCCCCATGAGCCCCACGCCGCCCATGGCGCCCTTATCTCCACGAGCCCCACTAGGGCCCTGCAAGTAACAACACACCTCGCAATTAATAATAATTATAATATTATTAGAATGATTTATTTAATATTAGTGGATTGATTGTGAACATTATTTTTTTGTGAATCACACCTCAAGAGCCCTCTGGAGTTTTCCGTCTTCGGTATAAAATGCCAGATTAGACCCAGTTGCTGTGAGGCTAGATGGATCTTTTGTGACCGGTCTTTGGTAAAAGCAACATTTTTTTCTCTCAGGTAAGAGCTTATTTCAAAATATAAATATTTTCTTGTGCTCTGGCAGGAATTGAAAATGCTAAATTTTATATTCTAAAATCTCAATCTAAATCTAAGATGCAAAGATATGTATCATTTGAGATTCATATAAAATGCATTCCCACAAGCAGACATGCATAATTTCGCGCTTACACATGCCGCATGTGGACCTACAATATAAAAAACCCAATCTCAAATGAACATAAGCCCTGCAACTCTTGCCGATCTTCCCTGAAGTAGGGGTGACATTGGCAAAGTGAACCATTTTTTACAATATGGGTGGTCAGCCGCATACCAACCTATCAGTCAAGGAGTACAAGCAATTAATACAATCAAATATATAAAACAAATAAACTCTAAACAATTAAACAGTAAAAAATTAAAAAACTACAAAACATTTTTTTTTTTAATTTAAAAGCCTCAGCTATAACCGCCAGCATTACAGATATTCAACTCTTATAATTCTGATTTCTAGCTTATTAATTATTGTAAAAGCTTCTTTCGACGTTTATTATCTACGAGATATAAAATGAAAAAAATATGTAGGTCACAAACTACTCCAAAGAGAATTTTCATTGTTATCTGTTTAGCAGGCAAGTAGTCAATGTCCTGTTTATGAGCATTGTATAAAGGTGCAGGGCACAGCTATTTAGGAGTAGGTAGAAGATTTAAAGTGATAATTGAAGTCAGAGATGACTGCAGAATGCCTCACCGGTAGTCCCTCAGGTCCCTGCCCTCCGGCATCTCCCTTGATGCCCTGCAGGCCTGGCGCCCCAAGCGGGCCCCGCTCCCCTGGGTATCCTCTCTCCCCGCGGCTCCCTGCAGGTCCCGGCTGCCCCACAGCTCCCTGAGGACCAACTTCTCCATCTTTGCCCGGTGCTCCAGGAGCTCCCACAGATCCTGGGAGACCTTGGAATCCGGTAGAGCCCGGAGGCCCTGCCAGTCCTCGCTCCCCATCCCTGCCCTGGGGGCCAGGAGGACCTTGCAGCCCTGTGGCCCCCACCTTGCCGCTGTCTCCCTTGGGGCCCGGGGGACCACTGGGACCAACCTCTCCATCCTTCCCAGCATCACCCTGAAACAAACACAACACATCAATAAGAATTTTAGACTTACATGGCCGGACTTACGACCAGAATTACGATGATGAAGTACCTAAATGAACTCATCTTAAAGAAGTGCTCATGAAAAACTTCTAAATGTCAGAATTTTCTGACTTTACTAGAGTAGACCTGTAGAAAATAGGAAAAAGGTATTTTTATCTGAGAAACCCATGTTAGCTTAGCAATTTTATGAGTTTTTAGAACAGGCATAGATAAACTATCTTATTGATTTTCAACATAGATTGATTCCAATTTACCGTCAGCCCCTTGTCTCCTCTGAGTCCAGGTGGTCCAGGCAAGCCATGTGGTCCTACAGGTCCTTGTTCTCCTGGGCGCCCATCTGCGCCGGGTCCTCCTCGCTCTCCTGGTCCTCCTGGCTTTCCTTGCAAGCCTGGGCGCCCTGCTGCGCCCCGGGGCCCTTGCAGCCCCTGCGGCCCAAGCCGGCCCTGTTCTCCTGGCGCCCCCCTTGAGCCAGGTGGTCCTGCCACCCCTCGCTCTCCGCTCTGCCCCTTTTGTCCAGCCACACCATCAGCTCCAGGAAGTCCTCGTACACCTGTAGGCCCCCGCTCTCCAGTAGGCCCTGAGGCACCACCAGGACCACGCATCCCACGCTTGCCTCGCTTCCCTTCAGCCCCCGCCGCACCCTGGAGACCCTGGGGTCCAACTGCTCCTGCTTCTCCTTTCAAGCCACTGTCACCCTTATAGCCACGTTCTCCAGGACTTCCCTGCAACATTTCAATACATGGTTTTGATTTTTTAGCTACTTTTTATAAATTCTAATAGACATTACATGAGTAGATCCTGTATTGTACCTGATTTCCTTTAGTTCCTGGAAGTCCCTGAGTGCCCTGTGGCCCTGGTAGCCCACGGGGGCCAATGAAGCCAGGGCTGCCGGGTGCGCCTTGCTGTCCCTGCCCTCCCTTATCTCCTGGCGCCCCTCGCTCTCCTGGGGTTCCCGACTGTCCTGCCTCTCCTTCGGCTCCTGGTCGTCCTGCCTCCCCCCGAGGCCCTTGCGCCCCCTGCCCTCCCTTGGGTCCTGCTGCTCCGGCATCTCCCTTATTACCAGGGCTGCCTGGAAATCCAGGAGACCCTGGCTTGCCTATAGCTCCCTGAAATCAGACACCATCAAAGGTATCAATAATAAGTTTATTTACATATTACTTACAGGGAAATCGGTGTGTTAAGCTTTAAGCATTTTATAAATACCGGTTGTCCTTGAGCTCCTGCAGTGCCGTCTAAGCCCCGCTGCCCAGTTGGCCCCGGAGCGCCCTCCCGCCCCCTCTCTCCGCGGGGACCTGCACCTCCCTGTAACATATACACCTGTGTAACACATCTGTGCTCTGCTGCTGTGGCTATGAATTAGGCATTGCCTGTAATATATAGGTAACATGTCTGAAGAAGAAGTGAAGAGGAAGTTTCAAAAGTACTTGGATAGATTCAATAATTTGATACATAAGTAGGTATTATCCAGTGACAAATAATTTATCTGGATTAATTGAATTCTGGTTTTTGTTAAAATGGCATTGGTTCAAATACCATTTACTAATTTGTATTGAGTAGGTACCTATTACATTAGTTGAAGAACTTGTCATTTAAGTCAGACGGTCAAAAAGGGACTATGCAATATTTTGTATTGAGCAGTGAACAAGGAATGTCAGCAAAAATAAAAATCTAGGTAGGTACTAATACCATCTGTGTGTACCTATCTTAAGCTCTGCAAAATTTGTCATGCAACAACAATCGCTATCACAGTTTATGGCGGTATTTTTGGTTCTCTGTGACAGGCATGAGAAGACAGACATTCAAATTTATAATTTTGATTTTTTAGCAACATTCCTTGTTCTTGTAGTCTTCAAATAAAAGATTACTACTTATGAAAACATGATCATACTGTAAAACAATAATTTGAGCCATTTTTGATAAAATAGCAAGAGCAAGTGAAAAATGTTTTATCATTTGAACATAACTCAAAAACGACTATGTTTTATGATATGTCATTCTTGAACATAGGTATAGGTATATATCAGATATGTTGATGTATTATAAGTACTTACAGGAGGTCCAGCAGGTCCTTGTGGTCCAGCAGCGCCCACGGCCCCCTTGTCCCCTGACACTCCCTGCTCGCCCTTACTGCCGTCCAGCCCCGGGAAGCCGCGGTGCCCTTTGATCCCTGGTAGCCCTGGAGCCCCCGCCAGCCCCCGCGCCCCTGCAGGCCCTGAGGCCCCCACAGCTCCTGCTTCGCCATCCTCTCCCGGCTCTCCCTACACCAAATCACACATGAAAATTAATAATCTTAAGTTGCACATCCACTTTAAATTGATTTTTATAGAACAAGCCCAGCTAGAAAAACTTTTACACTAGAGAGAGTTTGTGACCGGTCCGTTGTCTAGTGGGTAACACTTCGGACTCATAAATGGAAGGTTGTGGGTTCAAATCCCGACAGAGGACAAAAAATATACCATTTATATATTCAAATATGCTCTTCGCTAGGTTGCAAAATTCATTAACTTTACCAAAACCCAGTTACCAAAGGTCCATCCAGTCTTGCAGCAAATGGATCTTGCTTGAGAATAGGCAATTTCTCATTCATAAACCTGGGTTTCAGATTAACAGGCATTTTCTTGTCATTGAGGATGTAGCCTAGGTTTTCGGAAGCTGCACACGTCAGTGCATTTTATTAGCCGGCTTAAGCACCTACTTAGATCACTCTTCACAGCCCAACTCAAACGCACTAGATAGATCAGAAATTTTGCTTTTATACTTAGACTAAACAAGTGGTCGGTGCAATAGGAAGAATAGCAAAGAACAAGCGATTGACGATGGATCTGAGAATGGCGGTACACAATGGCATATTGTTACCGACTTTGATGTATGGAAGTGAAGCATGGACAGTGAACGATAGCGAAATGAGTAAAGTATGTACGGTGGAAATGAAGCATTTGAGAAGCATGACAGGAAAAACTCTGAGGGATAGAGTTAGGAATGAATGGGTAAAAAAAGAATGTAATTTGAAAGAGGATGTGAAAGTTAAGGTACAAAAGAATGTGATGAGATGGTTTGGACATGTGGAAAGAATGAATGATGATAGACTGACAAAGTATGTATACAAAGAAAGTGTGAAAGGAAAAAGAGGGAAGGGACGACCGAGAAAAGTATGGAGTGATCAGATTGAGGAGATTGTGAAAGAATGGGATATACAAAGTGAGCGTAAAAGAAGAAAATGCATGAAAAAGGTGATGGATATGAATGAATTGAAGGAGGTATGTAAGGATAGGAAAAAATGGAGGCAACTCTGCAGAGGCTCTGGCCACCCCTAGCGGAATGGCGACAGAGTTACAGTTACAGTTACAGTTACAGTTACAGTTACAGTTACTTTATAATAAACACTGTGATCAGGAATGCGAGGGATCCTTACATCTTTCCCAGGGGGTCCCTGAGGTCCCCGCACCCCCTGTGGTCCTGAGGGTCCTATAGAACCAGGCTCGCCTGTCTCTCCACGAGCACCCTGGAAGCCCTGAGGACCTGGAGATCCTGGAGTACCTGAGACAGACAGACACAGATAAAGTGATTGTTTCAATAAAGAATTCATATTAATAATTACTTAGTCTAATGAGATCTAAATCTAAATCTAAGCTGCAAAGATATGTATCATTTGAGATTCATATTAAATGCATTCCCACAAGCAGACATGCATAATTTCGCGCTTACACATGCCGCATGTGGATCTACAATATAAAAAACCCAAATGAGGATTTGGAAAAATTAATAAGAATGGATGATGAACGCTTCACCAAAAATATCTGCAGATGCAAGAGGGCAAGGGAAGACTGGGAAACGAGTGGCTTGATCAAATTAGTGAAATTATGGGATATAACATGGTGAATGAATGAATTAAGAGAAGTATGTCAGGATAGAAAAAAACACAGGACACTCTACAGTTGTTCTGGCCATCTCTAGTGGAATGGCGATGGTGTAACAGTTTTGGGTATAATTTCATCCATCGTTTTTTAATCTTTCTTCCAAACAGAAAATGTATTACTTACAGACTTACTGAGCGAATACAAAATTATTTTTATATTTGTTAGGGTTTGGTGGTTCACACAGTGAATGTCCATTGTTTATTTTTTTAAATAATGCAGTCTTAATTCACTTATTATTACTACTTTAATTTACCTTTTTGGTCAAATATTTCCGCCTCAAAAAGCCATCCTCATGGGGCTTCCACACGCTTGCCAACCCATCACAAGTCAAGCGCACAGTGTGTCGTCTAGAACATGCTAGCTGGACAAAATGAGTCCATTAGACAAAATTTTGTCCAGCTAGCATGTTCTAGACGACACACTGTGCGCTTGACTTGTGATGGGTTGGCAAGCGTGTGGAAGCCCCATCAGGAGCAGTCTACTAAGTAAATAAAAAAATTGTAAGGGAATTAAAACTGCGTTATCTCTTAATTTTTTTTATCTATTTAGATGAACTATTACCAAGTGAATGCCTCTACAATCAATGCAAGTGTACCTCTCATTCACGATAAGAGATTGAATCACTTCTATGATTGTTTGATGACAAAAATCACCCACTTGTCTGATTGTCAGAATTGATTACAAAATCCATGTTTATACCTATAGATCCTCTGGCTCCTGCAGGCCCCACAGGCGCTGGGTAGTACAGGAAGGGCTCCTGGGGCGCGTTGGGGCCCTTGTCCCCTCCCGCACCCGCCAAGGCCAGCTGCTGGTAGTAGCTGGTTAGCTGGGGACACACCAAGGACAGGTCAAATTTCAACTGGAGTTACGGTCGTTAGACATATTTACGTATCATAATTAACTTTAAATATTAATTACACTTTTCATATTTAGACTGACTGAGATGCTGTACAAAACTTGGTTCACTTTAACCAATGCCACGCAGGTTTGCAGGAGTTGAAAAATTTATGTTCGTTTAAAGTTTGATTTATTTTGTATGTACACATGCAGCATGTGTAAATGCAAACTTACATGTGCCTGCTTGTGGGCGTGCATTAAATATGAGCCTTAAATGTCAATATATCTTTGCAACTTAGGATTAAAGATACATTAACCGTTAAGGGAGAACTTTCATTATTCTCAATGTTTCGCCGGCGACGGAGCCAACATCTTTAGGATGCACCCTTATTTTATGCACAACGATTGAAGATGAACTGATTCTAATACATCACAAATTCAAATGTGTTTATGTTTGAGATCAAACAGAGCTTCTTTCAAAAGATAAATTGTTTATACCAAGGCTGGTTAGACAGGCCATTGAAATATATTTATTTTAATAGGCATGATTGTCCAGTAAATTGTCCAGTAAATTGTCAGTAAATTGTCCAGTATTTTTCAATAGTTATTTATGCCACTGCCTAGTAATGATAGTCTTTGTAACACGAGTGCTAGTTTGTGCCATGAGGCGCAGCCGAATGGCACAATAGAAAGCACGAGTGTTACAAAGGCTAATTACGTGCAGTGGCATACAATACTTTTTCTACGACCATGAGAGCATTAACAAAATAGTGAATAATAGTCATTATAATGTACTTACTCGTCCATTTGAAGTAATTAAAACCTTACCATTGTCAAAACGTGTGATTTATCATTCCCTTCGATTATCTAATCTAACCTAAGTTGTAAAGATGAATTATATTTAGGTTTTATATTGAATTCATGCCCACAAGCCGACACATATAAGATCACGCTTTTACATCCTGCATATAAGCTTAAACATTCAAACCCAAAACTCAAATGAACATTTGCCCTGCAATTGTATTGGCAGGTGAACCAAGTTTGTACAGCATAGGTGATCAACCTCATGCTCACCTATTAACCAAGTAACTTTTTGATTTTGTTTATTTTTTGCGGTGAATTTTTTTGTATTGTTTTCCTTTCAAGCCTTTCATTTTCTTTGAAAAAAGGAAAGCTTTATTTGGAGCATTCCGATAAATAAATTCGATAAATTTTAGCACTATTAACAATTTTTATTTGACTCTACACATATTTTCACATTTATTTTCATCTGAACAGGGCTGGAAGTCTCATCACCACGGTAATTCCTACCTACCGAATATCAGTAATATTGTATGAAGCCTAATCAGCTGATCGCTTGCGGCCATCTTGGATTGACAGCTCTTCACACCCCCATACAAGGCTGACATTTAAAATTAAAAAATGGTTCCAATTCTGACAATGCGCATGCGCACATTTTCATTTCAACACGGTTACCGGTTGCGTAATGTAACATTACGCAACGGGTGTAGAAATGTATGGCATTGTGATTGCGTTAGCCGTTTTGTAATTAGTAAATTACCAAATGGGAGTAGAAAAAATACTTTATACAACTTACTTCATTATTAAATCCGGTACTTAGCACAGTACCTACCATCTATTTAGATTGACTCAAGTCAAAATCAAGAAGATAATAATTGTTGCATTTTTAAACACAATCATAACCTTCGCTCCAGGGTCTTGCCGCCTTTCCCTGAAACTGGGGGAGCATACGCAAAAGTGAACCATGTTTTACTGGGTGTATGGAGCTCTGCTCAGTTGTTTGGTGGTAAACCTCATACCATCGCGTAAGTTAGCGTAAGCTTGATGCCGAGGAAGATTATAATACTGTACTCCGAGTATACAACATTGTGTAAATCTCACCTCGATTGCATGAATCAAAAATGTATCGAAAATACAATGGCACACCTAGAGAGTGATTCAATTTTCATTTATATTTTTGATTTGTGCAATTGAGGTGAGTTTACGCAATGCTTTATACTCGGAGCGGTGGGTTCGGAATGTAAGTAAATTTAGGAGTTACATCAGGTGGAGGTCCTGGAGTGCCTGGACTCCCAGGCACTCCCCCGGAACCGGGCCCCCCTGTGCTTCCTGGTGCCCCCGCTCCACCAGCGGGCCCTGGCGTTCCCGGCTCCCCCCGGGGCCCCCGGTCATCACTGCCTGTCCCTGCCGCCCCCGACACAGGGGCTGCCCCACTACGCACTGTGGGGGGACGAGCTCCTCCTCCTGCAAAGGAAAGTAGGACAATATTAGATCAGGTTTTGTGAAAAGAATTAATAGTTTTGATTCGCATAGAGCTATATTAGATATCTTCAACTAGATTGTACGTTCTAAATGAGAGTAGTTTGGGTCCCATATCAGCGGAAGTATATTGATTTGTTAGAGCAAATTCAGAAGAAGCTTTTGAGGTATCTCCTCATGAGAAAACATGGTAATTATCCTTAATTCTTGCACCATGAGGAGTTGCTTCATTTAACTAGTTCCAGGAGCCTGGAATCTCAGTACAAGAGTTCTCTTATGGTACTTTGTTACAAAATTATTAACAACCTAATTGTCAGTACCACCCTGTTAGAGTTAGAGTTTTATGCTTGATGAGCTGGATGACTACAGCCGCGAAAGATAGCATGATCTTTTTTATGTACCACTATCCCATACCGATGTCATGGCATAACATGCCTTATCTCGAAGTGTAACTCTTACTAACTTTACTGACATATATAGATATATTTCAAAATGGTTTAGAATCTTTTAAAGATCTCATCAAAAAGTTCCTCCCAGCTTGTTAATGATTTTGTAAGGGTGCACTGTAATAGGGGAAACCCATTACATTTGCAGGTTAGGTTTGCTAACCCATTGAACTTCAGACCTTGGCCTGAGTGTACGAGAGTCAACATTTGATAAAGCTTGGGCTCAATGAAAGTTTCAACGTGTGGAAGAATAGCATTGTAATCATTTCACTCTAGACATATTGTTACTATTCTGCCCGGTTCGTTCTGTTCAGTGCCAGGTCAGAAGTCAGTGTCTATGGAGTTGTATAAAAGCTTTCACACAGTTGGTCCGGTAACCCATAGACAATCCAGACACAAGCGTTGTGTCTGAAAAAGCTTGGGTTCAATGGAGTAACACAATGTATTATAATAGCACTATTAGTGTAACTGCTGACAGCCTGCCCACCTGGAGAGCAGCCCTCCTCCTGCCTGCACTTGACCACGCCTTGTTCACACGAGCAGGAGCCACACACGCCCTGTCTCCATCTCTCTCCCTCGCGGTACCACTGGTCTCCCAGGCGACAAGCAAAGGGAGCTGTAACAAGCACACAACCATACAACCAACAGACACAGGTGACATGAGTGCCAGCACAGAGCACTGCATGTGATATATAATATATGTATATCAGGCTGATTTATTATAAAAATCGAGCAACGTTTTTGTATGTGCCACATCTTGATCACAGATAAAATTTCTTTTAAAAGTGTGTCTTGAGTTCTCAACGAAAGACACCCACAGTTCTGAACTTTATCACCCAGAGTTTTTCACTCCAGGGAACAATGTGTTCCGTAGTCTACCCCTCTGGACCCGCGACACGGAAACCACAGGCCTCGAAATTTGTGCACATCTGCTAGTGTGGCTAAACCAAATTGATCGCACCATCATTACCAGCAGATCTAAGTGTCTACCTCCTCACACCCATGAACAGGTCAACAACAGGTCACATCAACAGGTGAAATCATGTCAGTCAGACAAAGTAGAGCCAAGCCATTGATGGCTTTATATACCATGAGACAAACATGGTAGATAACACTCTCCGGGAAGCAAAGATAATGCAGTTTATCTTAATCTTTCTGCTTCTGAATATTCTGGCTATATGAATACCCCCATTACGGAATACTTGGTCAAGTACACTTTATTTTAAACATTTATTGATTTCCTACTTTCATTGATTAACAAAACTTCAAACTATGTGAACAGTCAAATGTATTAGTTATTCAAGAATAAAAATCACAAGGGTGTAGCACATATCTCCACTTGTAGACTTCTGAATTCTTAAACAATGTCAGAGATAAGTTCAAAGTTGGATGACGTCTGTGATTAACAGCCGCACTGTATGCAAGTTTACACTTGACGCCTATGTGTGTCACCTGCAGTTGAAGGGCTAGCATAAAGAGTGGTGTGAGTGGATTTGGCCATCCTGAATAAGAGTTGATGTGATGAGCTCACCTATCCTGTTATCAGGTTCCGGGGGAGCAGCTGTGGGCGTGGCCCTGGTGTAGCTCTCCCTGCTGGGAGTGCGGCCTGCTGGGCGACCTGCAATATCATCATACACCAGTCAATGCAATTGTCATCATATACATAAGGTGCCTTTTTTTTTGGTTTAAAATAGATTTGTGAAAAGAAACGCCATTCACCAACCTATTTTGCCCAGCCAGTTGTCTTCATACGAAAGCAAAAGCTTCTGTGCATGTAATGGCATCTGTTGAAACAGGGTCGAAGTTATGGTCGATGGGTCAGGCGTGATTCGATCCAGCGTTATTCTGTTCCAAATACGCTAGTCAAGAACAGTGACTTGATCCCTCTGCCATAACACCGACTGACATGTCCCATGGATTTGGTTGCTACAAATTTGTTCAGTCTTTACTCTCGAATGCTTTCAAGCCTGTTTAGCGCTCCCTGGTCCTCCCATTGCTGCACCTGCAGGGAGCTTGCTGGATCCAACTCCCCAAAACAAACCATTTTTGTGTGTCATTGTTATTTATATTTTGTAAAAGGCACTCATTGCCAGGATACTAGTGTCACTAAAAGTATATAAATAGCTTGTTATGCATGTGTGTATATATGGTGCATGCAGGGGCTACCTGTGGCAGGAGGCTCCTCAGGCTGCGTGTAGCTGGTCTCCTCCGCAGGCCGGGGAGTGCTGGCCCGCGCTGGAACCAGCAACACAACATTCCGTTACTTTACATCTGATTGCTAACATCCATCATTAACAAACTGAACCTATGGGGCTCCAGAATGATTGTAGTACTCGTATAATATGTCTACTGCAGCCCCTGGCATGTTTTAATAGGGGAAGGTATTAGCAGACTATTGTTGACTGTGAGCCACAGCATGAACCCTCACAAGGGCCTCACAATTTGACAGATCCGTAGTCTAGTGGTTAACACTTCTGACTAGTAAATGGAAGGTTGCGGGTTCGAATCCCGGCGGAGCACAAAAAATATACCATTTATATTTTCAAATAAATGCAGTTCGCTGGGTGAAAAATTCATAAACCTTTACCAAAGACCGGTCACTAAAGGTCCATCCAGCCTTACAGCAACTAGGTCTTGTTGAGAATTGGCGCTTTGTAGCGACGACCAATCTCGTAAAAAGTTTGGTCGATAGCTTTGTTGGTAGAATGCTTGCATTCCATGCTTAGAGCAAGGGTTCGATCCCCACCGAGAATATCAGAAATGATTTCTTTTTTTGGTGTTTATTTCAAACCCAAAATAAATACACAGCCTTCGCAAGAAATAAGAACCAGCCCAACCAGCTAGGCAATCCCCACTTCATCTAAAAGTGGTTAGTGTGAGGCTTAAATACGTCCCGAATCACCACCTGCAATCCCTTTGGGGATAACACAGGCAAGAACACTATAAGTGTAGCTTAGTTGGTTACCTACATAAGCAGTATAAAATGTTGTTTACCATCAGTGACATCGTAGTAGCTGCTGTCGTAGTCCTCAGGTCCGTAGTCGTAGTCCGCGGGCTCATCTGCCAGTGTGTGTGTGTGGGGGCGCGCGCGGGGGCGGGAGCGGGGGCGGCGGCGCGGCGCTGCGTCAGCTACATGAGCAGCTGCCTCCTCCCCCGCCCCCCCCCTCCTCTGCAGACGCCGCGGCGGCTGCGCATGCGCACACGGCCAGCACTCCGCACAACCACGCCCAGCGCATCCTGCAACAGGCACAGCAACATAGTTACGTGATCTGTGATGTGATGATGATATGATGTTTTTGTTGATGATGTGATGTTTAAATGATGATCATGTGATGTTTATGATGATGATGATGGTTGATAATGATTTGATGTTGATGATGTTCCTTGACTTATAGGTTGGTATGCAGCTGACCACCCATGCTGTAAAAATGGTTCACTTTGCCAATGTCACCCCTGTCTCAGGGAAGGACGGCAAGAGTTACAGGGTGTATGTCCATTTGAGATTTGGTTTTTATGTTGTAGGTTCACATGAGGCATATGCAAGCGCGAACTTGTACGTGTCTGGTTGTGAGAATGCATGTAATGTGAATCTCCAATGTAACATATCTTTGCAACTTAAGATTGGATTGAATTGGATTGGATGATATTCCTTCACTGATAGGTTGGTATGCAGCTGACTACCTATACTGTAAAAAATGGTTCACTTTGCCAATGTCACCCCTGCTTCAGGGAAGGTCGGCAAGAAATGCAGGGCTTATGTTCATTTGAGATTGGGTTTTTATATTGTAGGTTCACATGCGGCATGTGTAAGCGCGAAATTATGCGTGGCTGCTTGTGGGAATGCATTTAATATGAATCTCAAATGATACATATCTTTGCAGCTTAGATTTAGATGATGTGATGTTAATGGTGATGTTGACGATGTGATGTTGATCATGATAATGATGATTTTGTGATATTGATGATGATGATTGAAAATGATTTGATACTGATGATGATGATGATGATGATGTGATGTTGATGATTGATGATGATGTGATGTTGATGATTGATGATGATGTGATGTTGATAAAGACGATGATGTGATGTTGATCATTATGTAATTTTGATGATGATATGATGTTGATGATGATGTAAACTCAAGGACGTTGATGACAGCTGAGCGGAGATGGAGGAGACTCTAGGGCAGGGGTGTCCAACATAATATTGTGGAGGGCCAGATTTTGTATTTTTTTATCGTGGTGGGCCATAAATAGCGGGAGCCCGGGAGGGGAGGGGGGTAGACAACTTTCAAAATGTTTGTGCGGTTCAATTGAATAAGCAACAACAAAAATAATCGGCCGTTGGTAGGTAAAAAATGCTGTCGACGGGAGGGGGGGGTAGGCACGCAATTTTCAGAAGTTCCTTTTGTCCATAATTTTTTTGTCGACGGGGGGAGGGGGTGGAATAGGCACGCAATCATAGAAAACAAATTACGCAATTTTCAAAAAGTTGTCAAAAAAAACTTTTTCGCCCGGGGAAACCAGCGCCCCCCAGTTTACAAACCGCTGCCTTAGGTAGACGATTGAACTAAATACCTAATGATGGATAATTGTTAAAAGATTATTAATATGGCGCAATATCTATTGATGTCGTCCTGGACTGGATAAAAGGCTTACACGGGCCACATTGTGGCCCGCGGTCCGTATGTTGGACAGGCCTGCTTTAGGGCCTTCAAACTGATAAAATCAATGAGTAGGTATTATTTCATTTTTCTTCAATAAAATGCTTCTTAAATTTCAACAAATCAACTTCACTTTGAACTGTCGTTTTACAAAATAGTGACATTAGTTTGATTGGAATTAGTAGATTTTCACCTCGTTCAGTGTAATCCATGTATAGGCCCTTACAACATGCGGGAGCCCAGTAGGTACCTACCTCAAGTGCAGGCTCGGATTAAGACCACTGGGGGCCCTGGTGCGGGGAAAGTCTTGGGGGACCCCAAATCCCTTCTCCCCTACTCCCACCTCTTGGTCCTCGGCTACCATAAAAACGAGCAGGTATAGACAACGAGCGTAAAAAAAGTAAAGGTTATTTTAGAATATTTTTATAAAACGTCTTGGGGGCCCCTAGGACGCGGGGCCCTGGTACGGCCGCACCGCTCGAACCGCCCTTGATCTGGGCCCTTAATCGAAAATGTATGAAGTATACGATGGCACTCCTAGGGAGTGATTTAGTTTTCGTACCTGCATTATTCCGATTTACGAAATCGAGGGGAATGTACGCAATGTTCTATCTCGGGGCACTGGACCGGGTGCTCTGTTTTTAAAATGAATTACAATGATTATACTCAAAACATAACACAATAATACAACCTAAGCAACAACCATAACTCTGCAACACTACAAAAAAATCTTATATGAAAGTAAAGGAGATTAAATAACAGATATTAATTGAGAGAACAATAGAGCAGAGACCCTGAACAAGAATTGGCCACCCCTAGGGGCATGACGGACAAGCTACAAGTGAATGAATTAGGATTTTGCAAGTGCCGTTTCGTGACACCTTGCACGTTTCCGAAGACGTTTTCTGTATCAACTCGACAAAATAGTGGGTCTTCGTTTACGTCTTCAGCTCCTCGACTGTGTTTGGTCCTCGAACATCTGGTGGCAGCCGATTCCATCAAGCAAGACATAACATGCTGTCATAAAACAAAAATGTTAAACGACAGGGAAATAACCAAATGTTGAAGGAACAGCCGTTAGGGAGCATGCTCCACGAAGATATGAAGGACTTTGAATACCTAAGCGTAAGTTGGTGTGTTCCGAACCATTGCTGGAAAGACAATCAGGGAGGGACAGAATGCCAAGAAAAAAATTGAAAAAAAATTTAGACTGAGGATGTTGTCTGGTGTAGAAGCGAGTGAAGACATTTCTGACAAGACCATGGATGATGACTAAATTTTGATCCAAATGAACTACCGATTGGTCAGCGCCCACCAGGCCGACTCTCTGATAAATGAAGGGACAGCTGGTCTACAGGAGAGGACTGCAAAGACAACAAATCAATAGATCGAACATGAGGGGAAGAAGAATAAGTTATGTTGGTGCGTTTACGGATCGACACGGCATTAAAAATCCGAACGTGGTGAAAATTGTAACTAACGTCACCATATTGTAAAACGTCACTTTTGATAGTTCAATGTGAAGTTGGCTGAATCGATAAAAAGCATTTTGTTGAAGAAAAACAAAATAAAACCCATCGATCTGATCAGTTAGAAGGCCTCTTTTAGCTGTCATCTAAATTCAATTGAAGCCGCGTACATCTATCTGTATATAGGTCAGCCATGTGCGGAAGCGCTCTCCAGCAGATCAATCGCCAACTTGAAGTGTTGGCGCCTCTCTCATTAACCAGCTCCACTGTAACGCAGAGTACGCACAAGCGCGCGACCTCTGGTCCCCAATCACGCCGTCATGATGACTTATTAGCTGTCATGCGCGCTGGTCGCCATCTGCGCTGTGCGTAATGTGTAAGGGGCCACGCTAAACAATTGCTCGCATCATTTAACAACAGCGGAATCAGAGACAACTATAAATGCCCGGCTCGCCAATTAAAACTAAAATAAACAAAATTGGGGCGAGCTTTTCAGTTCACTTGAAAATTTAAGGATTTCGAAATGTGGGGCTGGAGGCGCATGCTCCGAATACCATGGACAGCTAGACATCGTACCAACGAATCCATTTGTCGGAAGCTACGGTTAGAAGGCCTGACTCTAGCCAATATATGCACACGCCGTATTCTTCAGTTCTGTGACCGATTAAGTGAACACAGCAGCAGGCACCTCGATGGTTGGAGTGCTACAGGCAGCGCAGTCACGACCCTCAGCAATGAGGAACAAGATTAAGAAGAAGTTTCAGTTCACACGGGAAGTGAGGAGACCCCAACTGAGGCGGCTGAACGACATTAAGGGAACTGAATGCAGAGGATGGCGGAACACAACAGCGAATAAATAAAATTGGAGAGGATCGGAGGATCAGGCCTACCTCCAGGAGTGGACTGAAAAAGACTGGAGAAGAAAGAGGAAGAAGAATTTTGAGCCCTCAATGCTTTTAACAGTTCCACAACATAGCTCGGACATGGACAAATCGATCACACTACAGTTGGCCAACACGACTCTTCGGTCACACACATGTCACACACCTACAATAGGTACTCGTAGGTACAATATGGTCGACAGACAGCTCCATCACAGAAAATTACAATTAAATACAACTATTACAGTTCAAAGGTTTTTTGTAGAGCAAGGTTTTTCAAGGTTCAAGACCGGTCCGTAGTTCAGTGGTAGCACTTCGGACTCTGAATGGAAGGTTGTGGAATCCCGGCGGAGCACAAAAAATATACCATTTATATTTTCAAATTTGCTCTTCGCTGGGTTGAAAAATTCATACACCTTTACCAATGACCGGTCACCAAAGGTCCATCCAGCCTTACAGCAATTGGGTCTTGCTTGAGAATTGGCGCTTTGTAGCGACGACGACCAAGCTCGTAAAAAGATCGATAGCTCAATTGGTAGAATGCTTGTATTCCATGCCGAGAGCAAGGGTTCGATCTCAAGGTTTACTCAGCCTTCACAAGAAATGAGAACCATCAGCCCCCCCGGGAGCTGGGAAACCCCCACTTCAACTGAAAGCGGTTGGTGTGAGGCCGGCCCCCTTACCCGTAAAAATAAATAGGTCCCTAATTGCCACATGCGACCCCTTCGGGAATAAAGCAGGCAAGAAGTTACACTATATGTGTAGCTTAGTTGAGTTTAAGGTTTTTGCAATGGAGCTGTCTGTGGGTCTATATTCTATGTGACCGAAATGTCGTTGTCCGAAAAGTCGTGTGGACGAGCTATCGTGTGACCGATTTTTCAATGGACGAGCTTCTGTGGGCGAGTTCTCTTTAATTGATTTGTCGTGACACGAGTCAGAAAAGCTACGAAAAAATTGCCTAACAATAACGCCCAGTTTTTCAATGCAAACAGGTAGATTTAAGTCTGATCAAATCTGATCATAAAAAATCAAATCTGGTGATAAAACCGTTATTGTTTGGCGATTTTTTACGCAATATATAGGTTGGTATGAGGCTGACTCGCAATCCCATAACGAATGGTTCAATTTTACCCATGCTATGTCTATTTCAAGAAAAAGCGACAGAAGTTCCAAAACTATATCATTTTAGTTTACATTATAAGTTCACTCAAGGTTGAGGTAGCTTGGGTATTTTGCAAGTTCACATGCATAATAAATAAGCATTAACTTACTCGTACTTGCTAGTGAATTGTAAATCGTAAATCAATAATTGTAAACCTTTGAAGAAAAAATAAGTAAAACAACGTGAATTAAAAAAGTCATTACTTTTTTGACGTAGGTAGGTAGGTATATTTATTTTTGCAGGTAAGTGGGCCGGCCTTTTAAGTGCCGAGCACCCAGCGTCCCAGCACCCGAGGGGAGCTTAATGTACTGATTTCTCGCGAAGGCTGAGTAAACCTTACCGGTATTTGATTTAAGAATTCAAGTAAACATCAAAACGTGAAATCATTTCTGACACCTTCAGCGAGATTCGAACTCGAACTCTCGGCATGGAGAGCAAGCACTTTATCAACTGAACTATCGACCGGTTGCTGAATTAAATGTTATTTTTTCATTTAAGCCTGTCTTGTTGAATGATGTTGTTAAGCTTGTACTCACATGTCCAAACAAGCAATGTAAACTAGATCCAATTCCAACATGGCTGGTCAAAAGATGCTTAAGTGAGGTGGCACCTATTCTGTCAGCATTGGTCAACAAGTCTCTCACTACAGAGTGTATTTTTCCCACGGAACTTAAAAAATCAATTGTTACACCAATCCTCAAAAAATCAAGCCTTCCAGCTGATTCTGTGGAAAATTATAGACCTGTGTCGTCCGTTCCTTTTGTATCGAAAATTATTGAGAAGGCCGTTGTTTGGCAACTCACTCAGCACATGGAGCGAGGCGGATATCTGTCTAAGTTTCAGTCAGCATATAGGAAAGCTCATTCCACTGAGACTGCCTTACTTCGCATTGTGAATGATGTGATAGCTGCGGTTGGGGACGGTGCTCTTGCCATGGTGGCAGTACTTGACATGAGCGCTGCCTTCGACACTGTTGATCACAGTATACTCATCACTAAGCTTGATAGGTTGTACGGAGTCCGAGGAGGAGTATCTAAATTGCTATCTTCGTATCTGAAAGGCAGATGTCAGACTGTGGATGTTGATGGTGAGTCATCAGGTATGCCCATGGACTGTGGTGTGCCTCAGGGATCTGTGCTCGGGCCTTTACTTTTTACCCTGTACACAAATGATCTTGAGAGCACTGTACTGATGAACGGCACCAGCTACTATTCTTATGCTGATGATATTCTACTTTGTCGTTTCTGTCAGCCATCTATGACAGATGCCTGTAGTCTTGAGATGGTCCGGTGCATTGAAGTGGTGGCTGAGTGGATGGCAAGGTGTCGCCTTAGAATGAATCCAGACAAGACAGAATTTATCTGGATGTCGTCTCCTGGTAGGAAACACTTGCTTGGCTCTTCACCAATTAAAGTAATGGGCCTGGATGTATATCCATCTAGCTCAATTAAGTTTCTTGGGGTCCATCTTGACAACACTCTCTCCATGAGTACGCAAATAAGCTCGACTGTGAGCTCCTGTTTTTTTCACCTGAGGCAGTTGAGATGGGTCAGAAACTGTTTGACATCTGAAGCTGCTAAGATTCTCATTGCGTCCTTTGTTGTGTCGAGACTGGATTATTGCAATGGTCTGTTCTGGGGTCTTCCAAGGTTTCAGCAGTCTAGACTGCAGTCCGTCTTTAATGCTGCAGCCAAATTACTTTTAGGAGGACGAAAAACTGACCATGTCTCTCCTCTGTTGCGGCGCCTTCATTGGCTGCGGGTCCCAGAGAGGATTGAGTACAAAATATGTGTTTCTGTTTTTAATGCCCTCAGAGGAGTTGCCCCATCGTACTTGTGTGAATTGTGCAGAGTCGACCAGATAGGTGGAAAACGATGCACTCTTCGTTCTGCACAGAGTGACGCCATAAACAGGCTTCAACTGCCTCTTCGACGGAACAGAACTGGTTTCGGAGACAGGGCTTTTAGTTCGGCTGGTCCATCCTGCTGGAATAGTCTACCTCTGGAGTTGAGAACAGAGACCAGTGTTGGCAGTTTCAGGAAGTTGCTTAAGACACATTTGTTTAACAGAAGCTTCAACACATAAAAGCGCCCTTGGGGTGGCTAGTGCCACTAAACGGCGCTGTATACAAATTGTCCAATTATTATTATTATTATTAAATATATAAGCGCCCCTTGAAACTCGTCATCATCATCATCAAAAAGTGCGTAAAGCGCGGAGGTAGGGTGGAGGGGGGGAGGGGACTTGTACCATTTTCCCACGGCCGGATTTCTAAGGAAAAGGTAAAAACAGTATTTTGTTCTTGCTTGCTGAGAATCGTAATAATAATAATAACAATCCCATGCGAGTGCGACGTATGCCCGCCGATAAAGTACTAAATTCAAATTATCACTAAGTCCATTTTTATATAATCTCTCGGTTTTCCTAGTAAATGCAATATTGCCTTCAAATCAGCTTCAAATTGAAATCATCGACATGGGGGGGAGAACACACACTAAAAAATAATTTAATGAAATAAAGGCATTTATTAACATTCTTATTAATGTGGTTTTACGATGTTTTATGATTTTTTTTATGTCACAAGCGCCCACAAGGACAAAATCTTGTCGGTTACACCAAAACCATACATCGAAAACGCAGTTGTTTGCTTGGGAATAAACAACACAAAAATCATCGTAGAGCTATGGGAGTTAGCGCATTAAAAAGAGCGGAAAATTTCAAGTATTTAACCGTCGATATGATAACGATTTTGATACCTTTACATACATACTTCCTTCTTTATGTATTTTTTTGAAAAGATGGCGCCGCTTTAACATAATACCATGAACTTTGAAAATTAAAGATTACAAAGTGATAATATGAACTAGTTTGTAAAGCACGTTGTCTATGATCTATAATCGAAATTGCAACACACAAAATAAACCAAACCTCTCATGAACATAAACTTTGCAACTCCTACCGCCTTTCCCTGAAACCGGGTGGCATTGGCCAAAAGTGAACCAAGTTTTTATAGGATCAAACCAACCTATTAGTCAAGGAACTCTGTGATATTATAATATCCCCTAGATTTAAAAGGGTGAATTCAAAATTGGTGTTGCCCTCCTCGCAAACTTGCATATTGTTATGATTTACTGGTTCATTTTATTAAAAACTTTGTTTAATTTATTTCACATAATTTATTATAAGACACGGTTCACATCTAGTTCGCTCACAGAGTTGCTTTTGAACTGTAGGTATAGCTCGACGGCTTGGATACTTGTCTGACGCTACAGACAGCTTTGGCCCTTTTTAAAGCAGAAATAAGGATTGTTCTCACTGAGAATCACTGAGAGCTGGCACATGCAAGACCTTACTAGAATACTCAAGCAATCTCAACCAATACAAATACTTATATTATTCCCTGACTTATAGGTTGGCTATGAGGCTGACCACCCATACTGTAAAAAATGGTTCACTTAGTCAATGTCACCCCTGTTTCAGAGAAGGTCGGCAAGAGTTGCAGGGCTTATGTTCATTTGAGATTGGGTTTTTATATTGTAGGTCCACGTGCGGCATGTGTGAGCGCGAAATTATGCGTGTCTGCTTATGGGAATGCATTTAATATGAATCTCAAATGATACATATCTTTGCAACTTTGATTTAGATTTAAGTACCTACATCTGGAGACTTCATAGACTCACACAGACACAAAACACATACTCACACATTCTCAAAAATCTGGAGAAACAAGAGTGGTGTCACATTCACATACTCCATACCGCAAATTAATATTATAGATGTCACCGTTCTTGCAACTTGCAAGCATTGTTATTCTTATACTTTTAATTTTGATAACAATTTTATCACGTTCATCATTGTTCATGGGATATCATGGGATATCATGGGACATCATGGGAGAAGCGTCCATAGACCACACATTTAATTGATAAACGTTGAAATATATACAATGAAAAATAACACCCAGAGGTAATCTATAATCTAAGTTGCAAAGATTTATTAACATTTAAGGCTTATACTCAATTCACGCTCTCAAGCGGACACGTGTAGGTTCGTGCATGTGCACTTACAAAAAAAAACCAAACCTCACATGAACAGAAACCTTGCAGCTCCTGCCGCCCTTTCCTGAAACTTGGGTGGCATCGGCAAAAGTGAATCAAATCTTTACAGCATGGGGGTCAGCCTCATATCAACCTATTATAGTCAAGCAACCAAGGAACATGATTAGGTTATTTAGTCCAAAACTATTCATAATTTTTGTTATTTAGTTTTAAGGGATGAGGTGAGGAAGTACGCGAGCCAACAGGAGGACTTTGAGAAACTCCACCTCATACCCATTCCGTTTATACACTTCCATCCAGGGAAGTGTATCACAGAACGCTCATACAATGCTATATATTTTTTTTTGTGGCGCAAGGCCTTCCCGATGGTCGTGACCCGACCCAGCAGTCATTCTAGATTTACCTGTTGGTCCACTAAGAAAACAACCAAAACCTGAAGTTACTGGCTCGGTGCAATGTCATCGAGATGCGCTTCTTACTACTTCGCTGGACTTCGGTAGATAGGAAAAGTTGATGGAGGCCAAGGCTCAATATGAACTGTAGGGCCATCGAAGAAGAAGTATTAGTGGTTGCCGCAGCGAGTGTGCAGCGGGCACTGACCTGAGTGTTGATGGAGTATCTAGGAGTTGGTGCTCCTAGTCCTCCGCTGAGTCAGGCCTGGCCGCACCAGCTGTCGCCTCCAGACTGACAACCCGAGCCTTTTCCAGGGCTCATATAAGCTAGAAGTGTCTGCACACGCACACATATATATATATAAGCTACCAGCAAAGTCCATACACACATACACATACAACAATACACTCCTTGTTAAATAGAGCAGCTAAACATATTGGAAGACTAGAATCAAAAATAAACAAATCCAATCGCAAAATGCAAAAATTACAGCAGAAATGATTTTCTAGTTCCCCCTTGTTGCATTTATGATTCTTCTGGCCGTGAATCAAGACAGTAAATTTGCAATTTAAAAATGCTGGTTCGATTCCCATCCGACCCTTGGTTGATAATTTTGACCCTACTTCAAAAAATGACATTGAGTACTTAATTATTAATTAAAATAACAGTATTGAATTATTCATTGATAATGTAAATACCTGTTTCTAGCCAGGCAAAATAGGTTGGTGAATTGCATTCGACATCACAAATTTATCTTAAAAATAATGTCAAGATTATTGTATAAACATGTAGTTAGGTACCTACCTACTAGAAGCAGTAAATCTACAATCTCTTTAGATTTGTGAAATATAAACTAGCACTTAGTCAAAAAATACAGAAAGGACTTATGTCTATTTTTTATAATACCTAGCAATATGTAATACTATATTTGTGAAGTAAAACTTTGTACTAAAAATGATTTTGAATGATAATTCACGGGCACCAATATCATGTTTAGAAAGAATATGATCTTCTTTTGTTTTATCATAGAATGGCGCTTGTCTGGGTTTTGTTCTAGGCTATGCTAGTCGTCTATTGTACATAACATCTCTTGGTGTTGATGCAAATGGTAACATCTTAAGTAATAGAGGGCAGTGCCTTTAGTAAAAGGCAGTGCCTTTAGTAAAGTGCATAATATAGTAACGGGCAGTGCCTTTAGTAGAGGACAGTGCCTTTATTAAAGACAGTGCCTTTAGTTGAGGACACCGCCTATAGTAGAGGGTAGTGCCTCCAATAGAGGACAGTGCCTTCAGTTGAGGACAGTAGATGACCGTATAGATACCATAGACTTATATTGTCTATGGGTTGGAAAATATTTTAACAAAAATACACACTTTATCTGTTTCAACTTACTTAACCGCAAATCATCCTTAGTTAGAAAGAGAACAATTACTTACTTGCTAAAACTACAAAATCATTCAAGAAAATTGTCAGTATTGAAATTCATGTCTGCATGAACGCTGTGAGCACGCACTATAAATGTCTTGATGTGTTTTGATTTGTAAAATTGACAATTTTTAAAGCAAAAAAGGCATTATTTTTAAACATTATAGCAGGTGTAATTATTGAGTGTCGATACACAAAATGGAGAAAGCAAGAAAACAGTGGATTTCATATGATTATTAAATATGCTGTGTTTAATAGCTCTGTGATTATTAAATATGCTGTGTTTAAAAGCTCTGTGATTGGCAGGTGTGGTTGACAAGTGAGCCTTATAATAATAAATAATATTAGAATGATTTATTTGGTGAGAACTGTTTTTGTGTGCATCACACCTCAAGAGCCCTCTGCGAGCTTGGTCATCGCTGTAAAAAGCACCAATTCGCAAGACCCAGTTGCTGTAAGGCTGGATGGACCTTAAGTGACCGGTCTTTGGTAAAGGTAGGTATATGAAATTTTCAGCCAACGAAGAACATATTTGAAAATATAAATGATATATTTTTTTGTGCTCCGCCGGAATTCGAACCCACAACCTTCCATTTACGAGTCAGAAGTGTTAGCCACTAGACTACGGACTGGTCTATACGAATATAGTATGTATCAATGCCGTAAATTAGTTTCTTCTCCATCAATATTTTAACTCAATGATAGATACACAGGGGGCTCTTGGTACAGATGAGGCACTTATTAATACTCCACATATAGCCATCACAACACTCCAGCAGATTTCATCAAATTCCAGTTGGTACAAGCACTCATAGCTTAGTCAGATAATAGTTAGAAGTCATCTTAAATATGAGACATATTTGTAAGCTTTGTAACTAAACAATCTGATGCCCAACAAGTTGTCACAGGTTTGATGCTCAGCCCAACCGGATAATAATTTTAATACTTAAGTAACTATTACAGACAATAAAATAAAAATTGCTTTGTTTTAATTCACATGAGTTTATTTTTGGACACGACCAGTTTCGGGAGAAGCAGTACCTCCCATCTTCAGGTGTAAATAGAAAGTGTCCAAAAATAAACTCATGTGAATTAAAACAAAGCAATTTTTATTTTATTGTTTTAAAATGAACTTTCACAAAGTTACTGCTGAAAATCTAGATAATATAACTATTACAGATTTAATATTGTCGTTATTCACTGAGAAATCATTGATCTCTCCCGTGAGCTCCTAGTCAATCAAATGTACCTACACGTTTCTTCTCTTCTAGGCGTCTGTCCTGGAAGAGTTTATCCAGCCAGTGTGTCTACCATGCGAAGGCGCTGCCTTAGTGATGATGATGATGGTTTGTAGAACACGGTCTGGTAACTTCTTCCTGCAAGGGCGCTTTCAGCATCGACACAGCAAAGAGGTGGGTCTTCATTCCTTGTTTGAAGGATTCAGCACCTTTCCTAGCATGCACATCTGAAGGCAACCGATTCCAGGTGGACAGTCTTGCAATGGCGAACGCGCTGTCACATAATAATAATATTTTGGATGATTTCTTTGGTGGGCTCTGTTTTTGTGTGAATCATACCTCAAGAGAATTCTGTGAGCTATAGAAAGCGCCAATTCTCAAGCAAGAGCCAGTTTCTGTAAGGCTAGATGGACCTTTGGTGATCGGTCTTTAAATTATTATTTTTTAAATAGATTTGTGAGGAGGAATGCAATTCACCACCTATTCTGCCTGGCCAGAAACAGGTATTAATAACATCAATTAATAATTCATTATTGTTTTTTTTTATTAATTTATTATTAATTAATAACTACCCAATGACATCTGTTGAACCAGGATCAAAGTTATTGTCAATATACCCAAGCGGGGATCGAATCAACGTTATTCTATTCCAAATACACTAGAAAGATCAGCTACTTGAACCACTCGGCCATAACACCGATACTGATTTACCGGTCTTTGGCATAGGGCAGTGGTCGGGGAACTTTTTTAACCCTTACCCCAAAATATTTTTGCATTGATATTACCCCTTCCCCCCATTTTGAAAAGAAGACAATCACTTTTGCCAATGCCACCCCGGTTCAGGGAACGGCGGCAGGAGTTGCAAGGTTTATGTCCATGTGAGGTTTTCTTTATTTGTATGCACACATGCAGAATGTGTAGGCGCGAACCTACATGTGCCTGTCTGTAGGCATGCATTTCATATGAGCCTTAAATGCTTACATATCCTTGCAGCTTAGATTATAGATTATAGATATAGACAATCAATGTATATTTAAATAAACATTATTTATTTTATTTATTTAGACAAACAAAATAAAATTCTCAAATTGGATCAAACAAAAAATTAAGATTTTCAGGTTTCCCTGACAGTTTTTGGAGAAATGATGTCGATTCATGTTTGATGCAATTACTTCAAAATTCAGACTTTTTGATGTAAGAGCAATTTGAATACAGTCTTCGGCGTTTAATCGATTTCTGTTCTTTGTTTTTATGTTCGTTGGACTTCCTTATAACCCCAAAAAAAACATTTTTACCCCATTTGGGGTAATTTACCTTGGTTCCCCGACCGCTGGTATAGGGTATATGAATTTTTCAACCCAGCAAAGAGTATATTTGAAAATATTAATGATATATTTTTTGACCTCCACCTGCAATCAAACCCACAATCTTCTATTTACCACTAGACTACAGATCGGTGAGGTACTTATATGGGACCACCTATGTTGTTGTAAGGAAGATAAGTATTGCTGTACGCATGTGTGTGTGTGTGTAGAACATTAGTCAGTATTTCACTTGAGTGTTCTCCCATAGATTGATATTAATGCTGATGACTGGTTATTAAACAGCCTATGCACACACATGAACGGTTACATGTATGTGTGTGGGTATTGATTCCCTGTGTAGGTGTGTGTGTGTTGAGCATCTGCTATGATAGTTAACATTGTTGGATATCTGACACATAAGATAGACGAAGGACCATATTATGTTCCAGAGCCCTTAATTTTGCCTTTAAATTTGACATTTCAGTGACCGGTGTACATACACAGACCGGTCTACATACACAGACCGGTGTAGATACTATCGACCTTTTTACGAGCTTGGTCGTCATCGCTACAAAGCGCCAATTCTCAAGCAAGACCCCAGTTGCTGTAAGGCTGGATGGACCTATGGTGACCGGTTATTGGTAAAGGTTTATGAATTTTTCAACCCAGCGAAGAGCACATTTGGAAATATAAATGGTATATTTTGTGCTCCGCCGGGATTCAAATCCACAACCTTCCATGTACGAGTCCGAAGTGTTGCCACTGGACTACGGACCAGTCCAAGAAATCCTATTCGCTCTACAATAAGTAAGTTGATTGTAGTGTGTGGAGTGAGCAGTCTCACCTGTTACCCAAGTGTTGCCACAACGGTTCAATAAGATGTTACTACTAATCGATTAGTTACTTATCTTATAGATTGATATGAGGCTGACCACCCATGAGTTGCAGGGCTTATGTTCATTTGAGTTTTGGGTTTAATATGTTGTAAGTTCACATGCGGCATGTGTAAGCGCTAACTTATACATGGTTCATCCTCAGTCGTCGTGCAGAGAAGGTGTCTCCTGAAGAAGTTAGCTACGTCCCTTACGAAACGTCGAGTTTAATGTAAGTTCTCTTATAACGACTGAATTGTTTTTGTGTTTTTTCGGTTTAGACCATGGTCTATATGCAGCTTTTTTATAAGCCGACGTTTCGCCTTCATGAGTAGAAGGCATTTTCAAGGCGAGTTATACCGGCGCGGCGGCCTTCGTTGTCTCTTCGGTCGCTTCTCGATGCTAACTGATTGGCGTTTAGTCGCGTCTTGCACATTGTCCTTCGTTACAGGGTGGGAGGTCGGCGTGGCGAGGGGGTGCGGGTTTCCGTTCATCTAATACCCAAGTAAAATTTTAACTGTAAAATTGTTATTATTGAAAATAACTTACACATATTTGCTTGTGGGCATACACTTAAGATGAATCTTAGATGCCGAGAGCTCGGATAGGAATCCCACCGAGGGTGTGAGATATAATTTCTTGTTTTGGTGTATATTTCAAACCCCAAGTCAAATACTGACAAGGTTTACTCAGCCTTCACAAGAAATGAGTACCAGCCCCTTCAGGAGCTGGGAAACCCCCACTTCAACTGAAGTGGTTGGCGTAATGACGCCCTCTTTACCTGTAAAAATGAATAGGTTCCACTCGAGTCAGGCAAGAAGTTGCACTGTATGAATAGCTTAGTAGGATGTTAATGTATCTTAGCAATTTAGATTTAGGTTATATAGCAGTTGGCCCAAGGTCATACCACGTAACATATACTACACCAAGATGATTTAAGTCCTTACATTGGTTGGATAATAACTTTGACCCATATATCGAAAGGTTTTATTGGATAGTTATTGATTAAGAATTGGTTTAATAGACAGCAGTGGCGAAGGGTGTCATACAAGCCGATTCCCATCGGTTTCCCGTTTAAAATGAGGCAAAAATGATAATAAAGTAAACTGCATTATTCCTTGACTTATAGGTTGGTATGAGGCTGACCCCCCATACTGTAAAAAATGGTTCACTTTGCCAATGTCACCCCTGTTTCAGGGAAGGTCGGCAAAAGTTGTGGGGCTTATGTTCATTTGAGGTTTGGATTTTATTTGTAAGTACACATTCAGCATTTGTAAGCGCGAACTACACTTGTTGGTTTGTGGGCATACATCTGAGAGCTTTAAATGAATATATCCTTGCAACTTATGTAGATTATAGATTATAGCATGGTTTCAATGGGGAAAAAATATGTATTGTTTCTTTGGTTTTAAATGTACTTTTTTACTTTGTGCCTATATTTTTTAACTACTTTGTTACATCATTTTAAAAGAGAAGCCGATGGGAACCGGCTTGTATGGCACCTTTCGCCACTGATAGACAGATATAAAACTACTTTGTTTTCAGAGTAAGTTGATGACTACACTCTACAATCTAAGTTGCAAAGAAAAATCCACATTTAAAATTCACATTAAATGTACAACCACAAGCTAACATGTGTAAGTTCACACTTACAAATGCTGCATGTGTCCTTTAAATAAAAAATTTCAAATGAACATAAGCCCAGCAACTTTTGTCGTCCTTCCCTGCAACAGGGGTGACATTGGCAAAGTGAACCATTTTTTAACAGTATGGGTGGTCAGCCTCATACCAACCTATGAGGTATATGAATTGTTTATCCCAGCGAAGAGCATATTTGAAAATATAAATTGTATATTTTTTTGCTCCGCCAGGATTCGAGCCCACAGCATTTTTCGAGTCTGAAGGGTTGCCACTAGACTACGGACTGGTCTATATCGGTAAGTATGTATCTTGTAATCCTAGAATACTACTAGCTGTGAAATAAAATACAAAATAATAATTGTAATGATTCGTTTATAATTACATATTAATATTACTGAATACAATATTGATCTCTGTGCTCCACCTGCTGTAGGATCTCGCAGGACTCGAACGGCAGGTGAAGCAACTCGGGGACTTTACACATAATATAGATTATCTGGTACATAACGTATGTATAGGTACATATGTACATATTAATTGAGAAATACAACTAACGTAAACATTTTATGAGCAAAATTTACAAAATAAATAACATAGGGAGACGTATATGCACAATCCTAGGCCTTGCGATTAGATTGGCCTGCACATAAATGTAAAAAAAACTTAAATACATAGGTTAGTAAAACATTGGCCACCCTAAAAATTGGTGCTCATGCCTATGTTCCCCATTATCAGGGAGAAGCGGTAATAGTTGCAGAATTGTATTCAATAAGAGTTGGGATTTCCTACATTCTATATGTGTCTGCTCAAACATGTTCAAGAGTTTAAATATAATAAACTTAGATTAATTGTTCATATATTAAGTTAAGAAAAACTTCATGAATTTGAATGCTTAGGATTGCTTATAATGTAAGTGCATATCAAAAATACATTGCTTGGGAAAGGATCATTCTTATAAACAGCATTTAAGTAGTTATAATATATCAGATCTTATTTAGGACAGTTCTAACAATTCTGGTACAAACTTATTCAAATCAGGTCAGACATTCAATTAAAGAAAATGTATGTTTGTCACATGCGGGAGTGACAAGCTGGAGCACTCGCTTCATGCAGGAGTGACAAGCCGACGCATGTCGGGAAATATGAAGAGTGATTCAGGCGTTCTTTCACGAACTATACATGTAACTTATTTTGTTTAAATACATGTTCTATTGAAATAATATCTATAGATTCTGTGTGTCTAGCCTCATTGTCTCCTCCTTTGCAGATGCTGAATTTTCAGAAACATTTTACCAACTGGACAGCTACGATGAGTATTAGATACAAAAACTTAACATAATATTAATGAGTTACGGCTATGTTTACAAGACACAATATTAGAATAAATAAGTATAAATGCAAATCAGTCAAATGAACTGAAGATAATGCCTTTCTAGCAAATAACTTGCATTGCATGATATCTACATATAATAGAATTTAGGTTAGATTTACAGTCGTTAAACATATTTGTAAAATTATTAAAATAAATTAAATATTTATACCAAACGTTTGTGCTGAATCTCAATGTTCTCAACGTTTTGTTGGCTTCTTATTCAACATTATCAGGAGACACATCCTTGTTCGCAGAGGGCCAGGATGAACCTTACTTTTCTGTACTGTTCATTCTTAAGAATATAGAAATATTCGCCTATTTAATTTAATTCAATAATTTAAAAAATATCTACATGCACAGACAGACAAAAAAAATAGTTGAGACTTCCTTACAGATACTAGGTAAGTACATTTTCTAATGCAATCACAAATCATGGTGTACTATAGCCTTCCATTCACATGGTCAAATGTACGGAGCCAGATTGTGTGAAAGCTAACATACATCCCCATAAACTAAATGATTTCTCATCCATTGCTGGATCGGAAGAAAGGGGACTTAGCGATGTGCATCAAAAGGTTACCAGTTAATGGACCCACCACATTTCAAAAATCCCTCAGTGAGGATTAAGACTGATTCTTAAACAATCAGATAACATATTTATTTCATAGCACTGAACGTCACATGTGAGTCTCAAGCTACAGCCATCTCTGTTGGCACAAAAGGAAGTGAGAGGGATCCATTACCAGTTCTGTACAGGGAGGGTACATGTCCTCACAGGCAGCTCCTCTCCTACAGCTGGTGCGACTCATCAACCCTAAACTACATAGCATCACACCTAGGTGCGACTGTACTTACAAACGGAACATTCCTATAATTAAATGTTTCTATGGTTTTTCAGGTTAGACCACGGTCTACAATCTAAATGCAGCTATTTTATCTACCGACATTTTGCCTTCATGAGTAAAAGGCATTTTCAAGGCGAGTTATAACGGCGTGGCGGTCTTCGCTGTCTCCGAGGTCGCCTGTCTTTGCTAACCAACTCCTAACATCGCAGATAAAAAAGCTGCATGTAGACCATGGTCTAGCCTAGCGGTGGGTAAACTTTCTTAATGGGGGGCCGGAAAGATGCAGAAATATTAGAGGAGCGCCAGAATTATAGGAAAAATGCTACTTTATACTTCTGGACCGTCAAAATATAATTATCGCCGGCCTTATACTATTCATGTCGAAGGACCGTCAGAGGGCCGGATTAAATGCTTTCGCGAGCTGGAGTTGGCCCGTGGGTCATACTTTGCCCATCCCTGATCTAACCCAAGAAAAACACAAAAACAATTCATTATATAATACCGGAATATTCCTATATCCCTATAACAACTTCAAACAAATAATTATACCCAGTTTATCCCCAACAACAAAAGCCAATACCGCAATCAATTTGTTGCATCAACATGGCAACACTGTTGTTAGGAGCCAAATAAAAATTCAGTAAATAATGTGGCAACACTTGTAAATGCATCATTGTATAGTTGAATTCTCTTTCTCTCTTTAATAATAACTAACTAAGTAATAATATATCTCCTTAATTTAATGTAATAATCCCCTCACATGTTCATGTTGACCTTCCTTACTCTACTGTACAATGCTTCATCATCACTTTAATACCTACCTACTTAACCAATTATAATATTAGTACAATTATTGCCTAACTAATACTTTAAATAAAGTTCTTTTTTATACAAATAAATTATATTTTCACATTAATTTCATTGCTACCTAGTTACAGCTACTTCATTACACTTTACATAAGAATGGTTCCCGCTGCGATGGCGGCCGCAGGGCAGGGAAGGATTCCCTCACAAGTCTATTGTTCCCTTCAGTGTTCGATGTCAAAATGAGTAAATAATCAACAGAGTATCAAATGCAGAGCTAGGAGAGCCGTGATGCCAACTTGTACAAATAACACAACAAACACAATGCTGGCAAGTTGGGCGACAAAACAAATGAAGACTACAGGGTAAGAACAAGGAATGTCAGTTGAAGGACATTTTGAGTAAATCAAAATTATAAATTTGAAAGTCTGTATTTCCCATAGTTATTGCCTGTCACAAAGAACTGGAAATACTGCCATGAACTGTGATAGCGGCTTTTGATGCATTACAAATTTTGCAGTGCTTTAGATACACACAACTGCTACTAAATGGCATTACTACGAGTAGATTATTTTCTTATTTTTGCTGACATTCCTTGTTTTTCCCCCCTATAGTCTTCAAATGCCCTCACTTCGTCGGAAGTGGGATCAGATGTTAATATGAGTAATTGAGCAAATGTAAGTCAATCGCTGTGAGTCGGAATAATTATAATAAAGGTAATATGGCAGGAGTGCTTGGTTTCCTCGTGTCACTATTTTACGGCAAGTACATCAGTTCCTGTCTCGGGTCTCACAGCTCAGTGGTAGTTTCTACAGGAGATCTGTCATTCAAGTAAGAGAACCCTAACTGGGAGTAATCTCTCTTCCCAAAGGTCACATTGTCGTTGGAAGGGCTGCTCGCTATACCCTCCTCATCAGAAGATCTGCGGACAAAGAGAAACTCTCATTAATACTTGGGCCAACAATCAATCATTCTTGTTATATTTATGTATTATGTACCTGCCTACATTACACCATAAAATAAATTGTACCTATTTATAATGTGTGTTTTGTCTATGACACAAGTTTGATATTTCTTTCTATTTAGGCTGATAGAGGAGAACTAAATTGTGGCTACAACAAAATTTAAATTAAAAATGGTTGTCGGTTACAATATTACAAATATTTCAAATCAAATCTACCAGAATGATTATTAGAATCATTTGTCACCTCTCTCTTCAGATTCAAAGGTAGCAGTAATTAAGTAAATATTTAGATAATGAGAAGCCTATATAAAAGGCCATAAGGCTCTTTAAATGGGCTTCACAGGAAAAAATAGGAGGTAGGCCAACCCAAAGACAGTTTAATGAATACAAGTCTTGAAACGGGTAAAGAGTATGATGTTTGTATGTTTACTGCAACAGGTGACTCTTGCGTAACTAAGGAGAGGTTCTTGTCACCCATGTCTGCGAGACCTTGTTGTAAAGAAAAAACATGTTGATGTACATGTAGCATACCTTTGAAATATAGTATTATGTCCTGGGATCTCATCATAAGCCATGATGGCTCCCTCCCGGGCACTCTTCCTATTGTCCTGCTTTCTATTGTCTTGCTTCCTGTTGTCTTGCTTCCTGTTGTCTTGTTTCCTGTGAGGTGGGCGGTCCAGTAGACCGGGGGGCAGCAAGTCTGGGCGGCGGGGCAGGGTGCTGCAGCTGGGGGGGTGCTGGGGCGCAGGGGCAGGGGGGCGACGCTCTAGGGTGCGGCTGTACTGCGCGGGGGAAGCCCCCACACTGGATGCACGCAGCGTGGTGGCTGCATCTGAGGAGGAGGGACTGTGGGAGCCTGCGGGATACAAAGCGAGGATTACTAATGGACTACAATTATTTAAAAAAGTGGTAAAAAAAAATAATGCCTTTCAAAATCTGACCACCTGAGTTGCTGGTGCTCTCATGTAGGTATACAAAATCGTTTATTTGACAGTTTAAAAATTTGAAGGTTAGAAATATTATGAACCTATTTTTAAAATATAAAATAAGTAGGTAAGTAATTACTGTAAATATTATTGATTAAATCTGCAAAATAATTGAAAAAAAAATTCAATTTCACTTCGGTAAAATAAAAACAGATTTATTTTTGTACTCAAATGAGGTCAGAACATTCTTTAATTTTAAACTTTTTTCTCAGGGAGCAAACATCATTTTTATATAGCACTGTTCTGATATTTTATTTATGTGAATTTGTATACATTTTTGGTTATATTTTATCAAATCGTCGTATAACGGAGGGATATTTTGAATGCTCGTCCATTATTCACAGGGTTGGGTAACGACACGTCGAAAATTATATTCGACACGTCACGTCGAAAATACGTGTCGAATATGTCGAAAACGTCGAAAATTTGCGTCGAAAATTGAAGTTTATTACTTTTAGTTTAGCCTTCATTTGTGACAGTTCAATTTTTGACCAACCAAATTCAATTAAAATTAGCAAAGATAATAAAATACAATACTTCCTTCAAAGTTCATATTGTTCATGTTTTGTCCTTGAATTCAATTAATCTTGAATAAAACATTGAACTGTAGGTGTAAATGGGGCTTAAAACATTTTGTTCAAATCTTAATGAATATGCCAACTGGAAATTTGTACCTACACTAGGGATGGGCAAATGAAAAAAAAATATCGATACATATCGAACGATATTTTTAAACACTATCGAAATACATCGAGGAAAAAATATCGGTACTTTTGATATATCAATATATTTCGCCCATCCCTAACCTACGCAATGTTATAGAATTTCTTTACTTTTATGTAGGTAAAACAACTGATCTGACCAGCTATCATTACAGTGTTTAACTGTATAGTATCTATTTTATCAAATTGATTGACATGCCCTTTGTCAAACTGGCATGAGTTAGCTGTGTGTTTGAGTTTATTGAATACTTTGTTTTAGCCTAGGTCAGGTTATTAAGTAGAATTAATATTTAAATGGTGCTGTTAACTTGTACCTAATGTAGATGTAGCATGTAAGAGAAAGACAATAAAAGAGGAAACAACACATTATGTCACTAAATATGTATTTCCCTTCATTCCTACCTGAACTCCACTCACTAGTAATTTTCGACGTGTCGTTTATGTCGTAAATTCGAATTTACGACGTGTATATTCGACGCCTCAAATACTAGGTATAATACTCATTTTTGACGTCAAGTATTATACCTACCCAACCCTGATTATTCATGTAGTGCAATGCCTCTAACAAAGCCGTCATTGCCGGCCCTGCTCTCACCGTTGTGTTTGGTGATGTAGCTGACATTATCCAGGCTGAAGGTGTGGTTGTTGGCGCTGAAGTCCAGCTGCAGGTCGTTACAGCTGTCTCCGTCGTCCAGCGGCACGGCCATGTTGAGCACCTGTGTCTCGTACTCTTTGCTGAGGCTGGCCGCCTCACTGGGGGGGGACGCCGCCCCTCCTCCTCCCCCCGCCCCCACCACAGACACAGCAGAGTACTGCGGGGGCGCCCCGTACTGGCGAGACAGGTGACTCTTGTAGTTCCTGTACCTGGGAAACCAAACACTCTAGTTATGCAATAATGTCTACCTGATAAAGCGTTAGCACTCGAATACGCAAACGCAACAAAGCAACAAATATAGTGAAACTTCTTGCCTTTTAACTTATTGCGTGTGGTGAGTGAACCTACTTATTTTTACACGTAAGGGGGCTGGCCTAACGCCAACCACTTCTCTGGTACAGAGGGCTGGTACTCATTTCTTGTGAGGGTTGGGTTTGAAATAAACACCAAAAAGGGAAAGACAAGACGACTGAGGGTTTTTAAATAAAAGCACAAGTTTGAGCCCTTTTGTGTCCTATTAATGATTACTTTGAACCTGGTTAAATTAATTAATTGAGTAAATACCTGTGTCTGGCCAAGCCAAATAGGTTTGTGAGTTGCATTCTTCTTCATCTTACTCTAAGTATTTATTTTATGTCTGTGTAAGTATTTATCTAGTTGTAAAAGGCATTGTGTGCTGTTTACTTAAATGAATAAACAAATAAAACAATAAAAAGAACAGCACTTACTTGTTCCAGGATGCGCAGATGTAGACAATGCCGGCGAGACCCAGCACAAAGATAACACAGCCAATGAGGATGAGGGCGTAGGGGAAGGCAGGGGAGGGGGGCAGGCGGCGGGGCCCTGCGGGGGGTGGCGGGAGCTCCAGGGGGGCGCGCACGGCCCCCGCTGTGCCCCGCACGGCGCCCGACACAGAGAAAGTCAGCTGGGACTGCGCAGCGGGCTCCAGGAGGGACCTGCACACAACAACAAATTTAGCAACTGTCACGGGAGCTTCTAGAATGCTGTAGAGTTGTCAGCTATATGGCCTAACAGGTCAAGACTAGGTTGTTATAAGAATAATAGGATGATTTATTTGGTGAGCAATGAGTATATATGAAAATATAAATGGTATATTTTTTGTGCTCCACCAGGATTTGAACCCACAACCTACCATTTACGAGTCTAAAGTGTTTATAACTAGACTACAGACCAGTTAATTATAGATAGTTATCTCAAATAAGTTGCTAAAACAAAGTATTAGGCAATGATTAATCCACAATTCATTAAAATTAAATCTTTTATTAATTCTTTAAATAATAAAAAATGTGTAAATTGCAAAGCTAAATTGATATTTAAGACTCATTTAAATAAAGTTCGCGCTTACACATACCTCATGCTTATTTACAAAAAAAACAAACCTCGCATGAACATAAACCTTCTAAATCCTGTCCGCCATTCCCTGAAACCAGGGTTATTGGTAGAAGTGATCCGAGTTTTTACAGTATGGAGCGTCAGCCTGATACCAAAAAATTGATTTTGATAATGGTAATACCTTTCTCTGGTCAAAAAAAATAGGTTGATACATTGCATTCCTCTTCACAAATTAATTTTTAAAAATGCCTTTGGTTTACCTTTGCACTCTGGTAGAATTCCTTGGCAAGATTTTTCCCGTCTCCGGGTCAACAGTGTAAAACCAAACATCAGTCCCCTTGGAGTCAGTTTCTAAGCTTCCATTTTTGTTGATGAACTGCCGAGCAGTGAACTTCTCGATGCCCACAACTAGGTCGGACTTCTCCTCTATGATCCTGGCGATGTTGTCTGCCTGCGGCCGCACAGCTTCTGGTCTCACGTCCTCAAACACCAGCACCATGCGCTCACTCTCATCCAGCACGTCCACCTGGCAACACAACGGCACACATGTGATTACCATATTGACTGCTTGGGTGACGAAACGTGGATCGTGTGAATCAAATGTGGAAATGCCGATCGAGATTTAAAAAAAATATCTTTAGTTTTTACACAGAAATACAATGAAAAATCATTCAACATATTCCTAGTTCAAGAAACTCTGAATATTAATAATTATAATTGTTCAATATTAAATAGCGCCGTTTTGAGGCACTAGCCAGCCCAAAAGCGCTTTAATGTGTAACAAATATGTTCCCACATGTTGCATGTGTACATACAAAATAAACAAAACCTCAGATGAACATAAGCTTTTCAACTCCTGCCGCCTTTCCCTGAAACCAGGGTGGCATTGGCAAAAGTGAGGCAAGTTTGTACAGCACTGGGGGTCAGCCTTATTCAAAACTATTGTCAAGGAACATTCACGTTCTCCTTCACAATAATATTTTATATCTATTTTTAGAAGACAGTGATTTTTTCCGAATCGTAATAGATCAAGTATTATAATAAAAACAAAACTGATGCTGTTCTATGAAACTATGATCTAATAAAGGCTTTATTTCACTGCTTTTTGAGATAAACAAATTGGATAGGGGATGAGTTGTATCTTTGGAGATATTTGATATCACAAACATGAGTTTGGCTGAAAATCGTTGGCACACTAGAGGTTAAAACACTTGACCAAATTATGTTAGAGTAAGAAGGTCATCTCACTATGACTGTAGCAGAAGTGGTGTGGAAGTTGTTGGGGGCCCCGGGGTTGTCTCGTGCAGTGACGCTGAAGACAAACGGCAGGCGCTCCAGGGGGGCGCTCTCCAAGCTCCTGGCTGTGGTCAGCGTGCCACTAGCGGAGTCCAGGGTGAAGAATTCCCTGGTGCTGGCGTCCCAGGAGGACTGGCCATACTCTACTTTACCGTAGTCCCCTGCGTCTGCGTCCACAGCCTGGGAACAAAATAAAGGAAAGAGTTAGTCAGTTGATAGTGTTATGAACAATGAGTTTGTGTGTAGGTACATGTACCTAGGCACTTAGTTTGCTGGTGTGCGTAACTGTAGTAGTGTCAAACAGTTAGTAGAATATTTTTAAGGGTTTGGTGGTTTACACAGTGAAAGTTCATTGTATATTAAATAAATTAACACAGTTTTAATTCACATTTTAAAATTTTATTGTTCTCTAGTACTTTCGCCTATAAGGCATCTTCAGGACAATCAAATTGAACCACTAACCTCACCATGTGAGAGAACTAGAGGACCATGGGAAGTTTTGAAATGCACTGAAGACACAACAAATTTCCGGCATCATTTGGACGAGCACCCTTGGAGTGACTGCAGCACTAAACGGCGCCCTAAAGAGATCATCAACTCATCATATCAAATGTATCATGGTGTCTTCTGTGACGATAGCCATCTGGTACATACAACTTAAAACTCTTTGACTGGGTGGGACTGATCATTACGGCAGAACTCACCGTGACTTGCAGCACTGGAGTGGCCAGCTCTGCCTGTCTGCTCACCGCCGCATAGTACTTCCCCCTCGCAGCGGCCACTGAAGACCTTACAGGGAACTGGAAGCTGGGCACGTTGTCATTCACATCCAGCACCCGCAGCCGCAGGGTGGCCAGACTTCCCTCAGGATTGACGAGGCCCTGGAGGGAGTCCAGCGCCACCTGCAGGGAGTACTCCGTGCGGTTCTCGTAGTCCAGGCGCGGAGCAGATAGGTAAACGGCACAGTTGCGTTCAGACGTCATCTTGGTGTGGAACAACTCTGGAACATTACAGGGACAATAATTATCTATGCACCAATCAACCATGTAACAAAGTAACAATGAATCTTCAAATAAAAATTGAAGGGTTTGTGTATTGACATTGTGAAGATTAATTTTAAATTAATAATGTAAAAAGAAAACACAAGGTTTTTCTTCAAGAGTTGATTTATTTCCTCGAGCCCTTTTGATGTTATTGATTCTTAGATAAGAGGACAACTTTGATAATAATGTGATCACTTCAAAAGTGCTCAACGAAATAAATTAACGCATTGCAAATTTTTTTGTGTTTTATTTTTACATTATTAATTAATCTTCATATCATTCTGTGGCGGTGGGTGCTTTAGACTGCTTCAGATACACTGTACAATCCTCAATAAAGTTAACAAATGATCATTTTATTTACACCAAATAATCATGTCTTCATGAAAGCCAGTTATGCTGACCACTCATGCTACTTTCTACTGGAGAAGCCATACGTCATATCCTGTATGGGGACATTCCGGTGTTCCCGATAGGCCTTTAAATCTTTTCGCAATGGCATCAATTGAGGACAATCATCAACGCGACAACTATCCAGGACAGATACTAGTAAACAACTGACATGAATTGCGCAGACGACCAGAGTACATGTAGGTACACACACACAGATACACTAAAAAAAAAAAGATTTTCAATCTCGCTCCGGTCACCCGGGCAGGTTAAACTAGTGCAAAGGTCTGTTACTACGCACGCTTTGGTCTACCTGCGCAGGCATAACTGTGCATGTAGCCCTTTCCATTAGACCGTAGTGTGAGCGGCTAGCATTGGGAAGACTCCCTCCCCTTGCATTCCCTTCCAGTACACAGTATCAGGGTGACCTCCTGGTTTCTCACTTACTCTGAGGATCTCCGGCTGTGATGGCGCACTTGAGGGGGATGCCATCCCCGTGAGCGCGCTGATTGATGATGATGATAGTCTTGAGGAGAGTGCCGGCCGCTGCGCTCTCCAGGACCTCCTCGCTGTATGAGGTGTCGGCAAAACTCAGCCCCGTCTGCAACATGAACAATCATCAGCATGTGTACTACAAAACAATGTGATAATGTTTGTTTATAATTATAATGTAGGTACATTTATTATTTTTTCATGCGCAATAGGTTTACCTTATGACAGTGCGCCCCACACAGTCATTAACAAGCTCCAAATAATTATTTGATGAGATCTTTAACCTTTTGGCTGCGGCTGGCATGCATAGATGTCATGACGTAACTTGCATACAGTGCGGCTGGCATCTATGCATGTCATCGAAGTTTAAAGCTTCCCCTGACATCGGTGTTCAAATTTTTCAAACTTTTTTGTTGCTTACATTATAGGTACCTACACTAATATAATCTCATATTATACATATTTTGAAAATATTCTTTCTCAAATATTTCGTCAGAACAGCTCGATCTCTCGTCCCGCGCGTGTGTACCAATGTTTATAAACAAAATCCAGGCAAGTATACTCTATTCAGATAGGTAGGTATAACTGTTTACGTTTTTTGTTTTTTTGTAAAATAACTATTTTTTTTTTCTTTAGTGACGAGTACTTACTTAAGTGAGTAAAAAAAATGTTTAAAACCTAATGGATATAATTTCTAGTTATGGAATATGCGTATAATATATTTTTTTAAGGAATATTATTGTGATTTACTTGTTTTTATATACTACAACAAGTAAAAACATATGTTGAAAGTTTGTGATTTGTCTTCCTGGATAACTAATGAATATACTTTTTCATAAATTTTGAAGTTTCATCAAGTAATTAAGGTAGGAAATCAATTTATGTGTAAAAAAAATAACCTCAAAAAAGTTTTCCGTTCTGGCGGTGCGTTTGTAGCAAATAAATTCAGAATCGAAAAGGTTAAAGAATATATATTTTTATTAATATTTCTGTCAACGAGTTAAGGTATAGGAGTTTTAGGCTTTCACAGCAAGCTTCCAGACGTTTTACCCATGTCTACTATGGGCTTCTTCAGCGTGAAAGGGAAATGACGAAAATGATCTTGATGAAACTGTGTGAGTTAAAGTATGTCGTGCCATGACATCGGTATACCATGTACAGATTGCAACTTGTAAAAGCTGAGCCGCATCCTTTCCCACTTCATCCCTACATCTTAGTCTGGGCCTTTCCACTCTTCTTCTTTCTCCCGTGTGGCTGGTCATTATTCTTAATAGTGCAAAGCTTAATGAGGGCATATTCCCTTGTGTGATAGTTAGTTGTCCTCACCTCCGGGGGCACGGTGGCCACATGCCTCACGTACACGCTCACCGTGCTTACGCTGGACAGCTGTGGGTCTCCCAGGTCGTAGGCGCGGATGTCCACCTGCAACACACACCAAGCAATAAGGGACTATTCAAATAAATTATGGATACCTTCTGCATTTTTTCATTATAAGTATTGTGATACGTATAATGTTGCAGGATACAGGATTTTTTCGGGATCTGGGACTGAATAGATCCCAAATAAATGGATGCCATAAATGGAATGGAGCCAGGACACCTCTAGGCATGCAGTGTAATAAATTGGACTTTCATAATACGACGAAGGATGAGTTGGGAGGAATTGGGAACGTTGTCATGACGAAAGGATCCTTAACCAACCAGAGACAGGTCGTAAGTCCTATGACTCCCATCTCATCCTGACTCTGTGCGGCGGGCTTGAGTTTGGGTCTTAAATTTTTTAACGTAAAGACCTGACTCAGTGAGACCGTGGATTGCCTAGTTATTTCACAAATGAGCCCAACAAATCCTGAAGTAGTTAAAGCAAGGTCATCCATCTTTTGAAATCAGTAATATATTGAGTAAAAAAAGAATGATAAATATAATTGTTATATATTTAAATTTATTGTATTATAGACAAAGTCAAATTGGGGAGAACAGCTGTCCTTTGATAATCTGATACTTTTAAATGCTAATATCAGGATCAGAATATCAACCACCACATCACCAACACGTCTGTGGCACTTCTAGATTATCTGTAATGTAGTAAGTCTGGCGCACAAAATTCTTTGAAAAAAATATCTATTCCAATTGGAATAGTAGATATTACCAGGTACTCGCTGGTGGTCTCCTTGCGCAGGTCGTCCCTCACCCGCAGCACTCCTGTGTCGGGGTCCAGGTGGAAGAACTTGGAGGCGGCTCCTCTGCCCGCCAGCTGGTAGCGCACCTGGTTGTTGGGGGCAGAGGCGTCACCATCAGTGGCAATCACTGTGGTCACCACTGTCCCTATGGCTGCCTCATCATCTAGGGTGATGGGCCGAGGAACAGACGAGAAGCTTGGAGGGAGATCATTGCGATCCTGAGGAGTTCAAAAAAGTAAAGGATGAAGAAATGTACAAGAAAATGCAAAGTAGGAGTCAACCATAGTGGATACACACTAATTACAAGCATGTGCAGAATTTCACACAGGCAATGGAGATCCAAATAGAAGCATTTAAAATGAGTGTTTATCGTAAAATGCTACGGATCTCTTGGGGTGATCAAGTCAAGATCAAAGATCAAGTGATCAATGAAGAATGTCCTCTGACGTATGAATACCAATAAAGAACTTCAGCTAAACATCAAACCTGCAAAACTGGTTTAACAAAACTGCCAAATCCTTATTTAGAACTACTTACAGCATCTAAAATACAAATCGCTCGTGAGTTAGCATGTGAGGACATGAGTAACATGTGTACTTCCTCACCTTGACCTGCACCAGCAGCAGTGTGGTGCTGTTGGGCATGTCAGAGTTGTTCTCCTCCGTCCCGATGATGAGCTTGTGCTCCGACTGTGCCTCGTAGTCCAGCCCCCGCACCGTGCGCACTTCCCCAGACTTCCTGTCTATGGAGAACATGTCTCCTGCTCCACTCTTGATCACGTACGTGATCTGCTTCACCGTGTCAGGGTCAGAGGCCTGCAACAACCACATTGTCAACATCACAATATATTACAAAACCAACAACAAAGTCAGTACAATGATGATGAAAAGCCTGAGAAGAATGATAGGAAAAACTTTAAAAGATAGAGTATGGAATGAATGAGTTAAATATAATATGAGACCCCTAAGAGTTTCAAGAATTGGGGAGCCTCCTGCACAGGATTCCTTAAAAAAATGTATTCTAAAGGTAGATACAAAATAATATAAAGAGCTGTAAAGGTAGATACAAAATAATATAAAGAGCTGGTTTGGGCATTTGAAAAGGATGGATGATGAACGCGTGACAAAAAGCGTCTACAGGAGAAATGTAAGAGGTCAGCGGGTGTATGGCTTATAAAGGAATGGCTTGATCACATTGGTGAAATTGTGAAGCTATGAGATGTACAGGATGTGATGTTATATTGTAATGTAAAAGAAGGTACTTAATGTGTGAAAAAAGTGATGGATATTAAATAACTAAGAGGAGTATTCCAGGATAGGAATAGGTGGAGGAGTCTGCAAGAGTTCTGACCCCCCCTGTGCTGGAAGTCTTATCACCACGGTAATTCTTACCTACCGAATATTGGTAATATTTATATGAAGACCTGTCAATCCAAGATAGTCGCAAGTGAACTGCTGATTAGCCTTCATGCAAATATCACCGATATTCGGTGGGTAAGAATTACTGTGGTGATGAGACTTCCAGCCCTGGTGGAATGGCAATGGCATACAACCTGCACTGATCAAAATTAACTTATAACAAACTAATGAAGACAAGTTATCATCTATCGGAAGTATATTAAGAATATTTTTTTTTCAACATGTCTAATGACAAATGTCTAGAGAGACAAAGTTTTCAAGGACATCTAGAGGCACTCACCTGCACTGTGGCCACATGCACATCTGGAGCATTCTCCGGCACGGTGACCAGCTGTTGGGGCTTCAGGAACACGGGGGCCTCATCAGGCACGTCCAGCACGGACACAGTCACTGAGGCTGTGCCCAGGCGGGGAGACTCCGCCCCGTCCTCAGCTGTCACCGCAAAGCGATACTCCTGCACACACAAGGCCATGGAGTCAAATCAATTACATGAATGAATGAAGTACAAAATTTATACAGAGCCTTTTATGACAGTGTGTCATTGCAAAGGTGCTTGTCCATATGATTGGTCGAAGAGGTGAGTCTTGAGACGTCTTTCAAACAGTCTTTCCAAATACAGTTCCCTCAGTGAGGCGGGAATAGCATTCTAAGTCATTGGAGCGGAAGCCTTGAATGCCCTGTCTGACTCGAAGATGAAGTGTAAAAGATGGAAAGTTTTGAAATGAACTAAAGGCAAGCAAATTTCTGGCATCACATGCACAAGCGCCGTTGGAGTAACTAAATCAAGAAACGGTTATATAAAGAAATCATCAACTCATCATCATCATGAACATGAGAAAACTAATGATAAGTGTCAAAACAAGCCAATGGTTGAATGGAGGTAAATTCTCACATTTTTGGTTTCATAGTCCAGGGCCGTCTTAGTGGAGATCTCTCCTGATCGTCGGTCGATGATGAAGGGAAGGTCAGGGTCTGCAGGCAGCGAGTAGCTCACCAGGGCGTTCACCCCCTCGTCAGCATCAGAAGCATGCACACGCCCCACAAGGGCCCCTGACAAACCTGGAAAACATAACAACACATTCAAATATCATACTCAAGGACATAATCAAGACAGTACCCTGTGTAAAAAACATTGCGTAAATCTATCGATCAACATAAAAGAGATAGACGGGGCATCAAAGCTGTTTAGCATGCCAAAAAGTGTACGCTCAAGGGTACAAAAATGTCTTGATATAGTCTGTCAAAAAGAAACCATTTTTTTTTATAAGAAATCCTGTGCGGGGCACTCCCTAGGTTTCAGAAACCCTAGGGGTTTATGACACTTGTTGTAGTGCCGCAGAGGTGTTTACTAGCTTGGTAATCGCTGCAAAGTTGCTGTAAGGCTGGATGGACCTTAAGTGATCGGTCTTTGGTAAAGGTTTTATGACTTTTTCAACCCAGCGAATGTCAAAAAGTTTATGTGCTTATTTCAACTTCAAAATAAGCTACAATCAAGGCTTCCTCAGCCTTTACAGAAAAACCAGCCCCCTCAGGAGTTGGGCAACCCCCACTGCAAGTGAAGCGGTTGGTTGAAAGCTGGCCCTTTTACTTAAATAGGTGTTTTTGTTTGTGAAAATGTAACTGAATCATGTACATCACCTTCTTTGATCTTGAATGTGTACGGCACTTCCGATTCGGGGAACTCTGGGTTCTTGTCATTGACGTCCGTGACCTTGATGTTGACTGTGGCCGTGGTGGACAGCCTGCCCGGGTCCTCGGCCTTCACCAGCTGCAAATCGTCAACATAAAAGTTACAGATAGTCCCACCCTGTTGGAGAGTTACAGGTTGTATGTGCCTGAAGGGCGACAGCCAGGGGAGAGGACATGACTTATTTCATGTCTCAAAAAACTGTACTGATATTGTCACACTACATCCTGTGATTCTCACAACTTCTCCTTTTAATTCATTATTTATTTTAATTTGTTCATTTATCAATTTATTATTCTGATTGACCTATAAATTCAAGTAGCTAAGTTTAATTTGAAACACCCGGACCTTGGCGTTTAAAAAATTAGGATGCTCATTCTAATTATCAAAGGCTTTTTACATTCTAAAAAAGGCAAATTTACAGAGTTGGTTAGACCGCAAGGTAGGAACCAAACTGCAAATGAAGAGACTGGATTCAGTGGAACTCAGGCACTACCCGAGTCTTAAAGTCTGGGTGTTCATAGCGGATTTTGCCTTAAATAAAAAAGATAGCCTCAACAGGATTGCTGGTGACTGGATGCAGAAGGCCCCGGATAGAGATGCCTGGAGAGATATGGGGGAGGCCTGTGTTCAGCAGTGGGCGAGTATGGCTGACTAAATTAGTGAATGTTGAGTTTACCAGTTGATATCTGGTGAGGTCTTCGCGATCCAGCTTGCGGATGACAGAGATGATCCCACTGGAGGATCCGATGGAGAACTGGCGCAGGTCATTCCCCGACACTATGGAGTACGTCACGGGGTCGTTCTCAGCATCCGTGGCCTAAACAAACACACAAGCACACCAGTGACAAAATGTATTACATTCCAAATCATTCATGTTTCAGTGTGAGACCTCTTGCAACTTGCTGTGGGCAAAAGGACAAGCGCAGACAAGACACAATTGAATTAAGAGCTTTTTTCTTGGTAGTTAAATGTAACACTTGTATGGGACAATGCTCTTTAAGAACTGATACAAAAAAAAATTGTTTCCATTTTTGCTTTTGATATTTGCTCAAAGTCCATACCATTATAAGAGTATAGTAAAAATGACAATAAACCTTACAATTCGAAGGAACCTCTAATTATAATTTGTCAATTTGTCATTCGTCGTTCGTCATTGTTTCAGCTAACAGTTATTTTTCATGCATTTCAAAGGAAAATGGCAGAATATTATCATGGAATATATATTTCTTTTTATCCAGTGTACGTGCCGAACTGTAGGTGTTTCATAATATCAATAAATAACAGTAGCGAGCAGAACTCCTAAGAAGTCGCCCACAGAGGAGACGAAACGTAAGCTGAAAGTCTTCAAGAAAGAATAAAAAGAAAAAAAAAGAAGACAAGCAAAAACATGGACCATGGTCAAAACCCGGAACCAGAAAATCAAGCATCTAGATCCGGCCGTGAAAGCCTAAAAACATTTTCATAATATTGTTACGAATATGTAAACTACTATGTAGTAATCGTAACTGCGTTAGTGTATTATTATGTCTCTCTAGAAATGAGTAAACGCTTGGAGTGGTACCTGATATTGATTTGTATTGTTCGAGATTGATTGAATCAAATGTTCTGATAAGGTCTGGCAAGGTGGTATGTAACGATTCTCCATGTTTCGATAATGATCTTTATTTTTAGTATAAAGTAAAGGCTGAAATCTGTAGCTTCAGATATCATTCTAGCACTGTACTGTGCAAGTGTCAAGTGATTCTGTGTCTAAACTGAAAGTGAAATAAATTGTGTAAAATAAATCACTGCAGTTTTGCCAATCAAAAACATAAAAATATAACACTCAAATTATGTAAATCTCAATGTTTCTAATAAAAAACAGTGCCCTCGCTCAAATTTTAACCACAATCACAAAGATCATTGTCTACTGTGTGTGACATTGATCCACATCTTGATTAGATAATGTATTGTTATTGATCTCACGGTGAGTGTGGTGACAGTGGAGTTGATGGTGGCGCCCTCTGACACGTGCAGCTCCAGGCTGTTCTGGGGGAAGCGCGGCGCCCTCTTGTTGGGCCCCGGGGCCACGGTGACCTCCAGGATGCCCTGCGCGGTGCGGGGAGGCCGGCCCCCGTCTGCTGCCTCCACGCTGATGCTGTACTGCTCCCCGGGACGCACCGCGCCAGAAGTCTCTGCACACAACACATACAATCATCAACATGTGGACTCATGAGACATGATGCTACTTGGGGACATTGCTCCATCATGAGATGTAGAAAATAGGTAGTAATTAATAAAACAATACTAGTCACGCGGATGGTGCAATACATGACCAGCCATATTAAATTTTAAAGTTTTTACAGAGGAAATCCAGGATAACAATATAGTAGCATGCATATAAGAAAAATGAGTTTAAGAAAAGAAAAAAATACCGGGAAAGCAAAATATATGTGAGAAAATATAAAAAATATAGCATAGTACATGAGAAAAACTAGCATAATACACAGAGAAAAGAAAAAAAATGCATGTAGGTACATTGGTGGACGGAAAAGAAATGTATGGAAGTAACTGCAGAAAATATTACAGTTAGAGAAGGAATCAAAGTGATGGCTAGGTAACCCTTAGACTCTTTGCACAATGCTGCCATATGCCCAACTCCCATTTCAGGCCTCTGTACCCTTAGTACGAGTTGCAAAACTTGAGTAGGTAATGTAAAGTTTATGGCAATTATTAAAGAGTGATTTCCCCCAAAATCTACCGTTTTTGTTTGTTTGAACTCTTTTGTTAAGACCATACAGTGTAAGAAACAGAAAGGGCAGATTTTGAAGAAATCACTCTTTAATATTTTCCGTAAACTTTACTTTTCTCAAGTTTTGCAACTCGTTGGGGAATAAAAAATGTATGGAAGTTTACGTTTCTAACTTCTAACTAATTTCTAACAGGTCTTGAGAATGAGAACACGGATATGAGTATGTATGTATGCATTAATTACATGTGAATCTATGTTTAAATAAGAAATAATGTGAAGGTTGTGAGAAGGCAATAAGTAACAGATAATTGATTGTGTTCCCTCACCAATGAGTCCGCTGACAGGGTTGATGGTGAACTTGTCGGCCCCGTTGTTGGACACGTGGTAGATGCTGTAGGTGATGCGCGCAAACTCTCCCGAGTCATTGTCTGTGGCCTCCACCTGCACAACAACACATTGTTGCATAAATAACAACAAAAACGAGTCGACTACGGCAACAGAACCTAGAAAGCAACTCTCCAGTGTCAACAGCCAGCTGCGTAAGAGTAAATTTAAGTTCTCGAGATCTATTGACATCTAAGGCTGATATTTGATGCGCCCACAAGCAACATTCGCGCTTACACGTGCCGTATGTGTACTTACAAAATAAACCAAAACTCACATGAGCATAAAACTAGCAAGTTCTCCTGCCTTTTCCTGAAACGGAGTGGGATTGGCAAAAGTGATCCAAGTTTGTACAACATGAGGGTCAGCCTCATACCAACGTATAAGTCAAGGAAAAAATATATGAAATGCATTATCCAGATAAAGATTGAAGGATATATGAGGCCCCAGGTAGCCTGGCGGATCCAGTGACGTCACAGCATGGCTATCTGATCGCGCTGTGTTTTGGCGGGACTCAAATTCTCGGCATTTTATTTTAGAAAATTATCAATGAAATGTTTATTTTTACTACTTAAAAAATATATGGTTGTGATCCTTGAAATGTGCTCTACACAATCACAGCATTTTCAACCGTATTCCCCACCACTGCAATTACCCTATTACTAATAGAGGGGACTGTGATGATGCCTCACCTGGTAGACCCTCTGTGGAGGAGGCCCAGCCGGCAGGGTAACCCGGGGCAGCGCTGCCAGTACGGGGGAGTTGTCATTCACGTCCAGGAGCTCCACCTGCAGGGACAGCGGGGCAGAGGCCGCACCAGACACTCCCACCTCACGGGCTACAACCTGCAAACACACACATCATGGTGAACAGCAAGAAGAAAGAACAATACTTCACAGGCAGGTAAAGGTATTTCAGAGATGTGACATCAGTGCAAGATAAGCAATGGACTTTGGAAAGGAGCAAAGACAATAGACAAAAAATGTGAACACACACAGCAGGGTGCTAGTGAAAAGGCAAACTAACACATTTTTATTGGTTTTTAACCGTTTCGATTCTGAATTTATTTGCTACATACGCACCGCCAGAACGGAATACTTTTTTAAGGTTATTTTTTTACACATAAATTGATTTCCTACCTTAATTACTTGATGAAACTTCAAAATTTATGAAAAAGTATATTCATTAGTTATCCAGGAACACAAATCACAAACTTTCAACACATGTTTTCACTTGTTGTTTTATATAAAAACAAGTAAATCACAACAATACTAATTAAAATATATATTATACGCACATTCCATAACTAGATTTTATATCCATTAGGTTTTAAACAATTTTTTTACTCACTTAAATACTCGTCACTAAAGAGAAAAATGTATGAGTTATTTTACAAAAAAACAAAAAACGTAAACAGTTAGGTATACCTATCTGAATAGAGTATACTTGCCTGGATTTTGTTTATAAACATTGGTACACACGCGCGGGACGAGAGATCGATCTGTTCTAACGAAATATTTGAGAAAGAATATTTTCAAAATATGTGTAATATGAGATTTTATTAGTGTACCTATAATGTAAGCAACAAAAAAGTTTGAAAAATTTGAACACCGATGTCAGGGCTATGCATGCCAGCCGCAGCCAAAGGGTTAAGGACACTAAAATAAAATTGTTTTTATTTTTATCACTTAAGATGAAAGATAACAAAGTGAATGCCTCTACAATCATATAAATCTATTTGTAGTTATATCTGTGTATAATGTACACAATTCTTGTATCCAACTTCTTACCACTTAATCCCCAAAGCGATAACATTAGCATTGAATCCTATTTCTATTCACAGGTAAGGAAGCAACATCGCCCACTCAATTTGATTACAGAGCTTCCCTATAATTGTAATATATATGATTCACCGTTCCTTACCTGGAACCTGTAAGTGTCAGGGCTGGGAGGGTCCCGATCAAGGCCATCTTCATTAACGAGCAGTGCACCACTGGGGGAGACCTTGAAGGAGTCTGTGGTCAGCTCAAAGGTGTAAGCGGGGCGGGGATCTTCTGGACCCTGGACATAACATAACACAGACAACAATTAGAAAAGAGTTACGTAAGAATAAGTTGATTGCCTGCTTCACCTCCACAGTTGAAGACTACAGGGGAATAACAAGGAATGTCAGTTGAAGAAAATTATGAGTAAATCAAAATTTGAAATTTGAAATCATGGTGGTTATTGCCTGTCACAAAGAACCGGAAAACCCACCATAAACTGTGATGGCGACTGTTGTTGCATTACAATTTTTGCAGAGCTTTATATACACACAAATGCCCCTAGATTTTACTTTTTTTCTTACGAATGTATTCTCTTATTTGTGCAGACATTCCTTGTTTTTCCCTGCTGTATTCAGTTGTGGATTTTCTCTCTTCTATCCTTGCACAGACCTTTCATTCTCAACTTTCAACTCACTTTTCACCCATGCTCTCCTTTTTCTCCGACTCATGGTATTTCACTCATTTCCATTCGTTCTTCACTTTTAACCTTTCACATTTTCTTTTTATAAGTAAAAATTTGACAGTGAATGTCTATAGGTTCAAGTCATGCATTCGTTGATTGGTCATTCTTTTCAATACAGAATATTGAATAAGTAAGACTGGTGGGCTCATAACAAGTATAGCAGGATGTAATTTTCTCACCAGATCATCATCAGTGACGGTAAGGATGACAGGATGTCCCTGCGCGTCCAGCACCGGAGCCCCGGGCGGCTCCCCCTCCCTCAGGCGCCCCCGGGTGGCGGAGGCGCTAACAACGGGTGGGCGCGCGTCCACTGCACGCACCACGATGCTCAGCTTGGCTGTGGTGAATCTCCGGCCCTCCGACACTTCCTCAGCCTGGACACAAAACAATCATGAACATCATAAGACATACTTGGGGCCTGTATACTACTTTATTAACTAACTCGGGCCACCAAATGTTTGGCCACTGATTGACTGTCATTATAGAAATTAGCTAGATTCGCACCTAGCAATTTTTTTTATTTAAAAAAGGTCTTTTTGTGTAGGTATGTGAAACTTGACCCTTTGAATGTTCATAAAACCAGCCCTTTCCTCTTTAAAAATAATGTCATTATATCTTGAGGATACCTCTATAAATATTTGAGTCACAGAAAAGGTGGTTATCTAGTAATTTCTTCAAAAATGTATGGAAACACAGGAAATCCTTTTTCATAATTCACATACATACATATTAATCTCATTTTAAAATAAATTCTTGTTTGCCACCATTGGTTCTATAAGACATTCTGTTGTTTTAGATTTTTATGTGTTCTTGTATCCTTATTGTCTGAGGCTGACCCCCCGTGCTGTAAAAATTGGTTCACTTTTGCCAATTCCACCCCGGTTTCAGAGAAAGGCGGCAGGAGTTGTAAGGTTTTGTTTATTTGTATGTGCACACATGCAGAATGTGTTGGTAATGTAATGCGCGAACCTACATGTGCCTGTCTGTGGGCACGCATTTAATATGAGCCTTAAATGTTAACATAACTTTGCAGCTTGGATAACAGATTATAGATTGCACCCTTCGCGTGACTAGGCTGAAATAAAGATTTCTATTATATGTCCTCACCTTGATGATGAGCTCAAACTTGTTGGAGAGTCCGCTGTCCACGGCCTTGACCTGCCTGACGGCGCCACTGGTAGGATTTATCTCAAAGTATTCCTGGAAGCTGTTGGGCTCTCCCCTGATGAAGGAGTAGCGGATGGGGGAGCTGATGCTGTCCATATCCACCGCCTGGATCTTTTCTGGGAGGATGTTCAGGGTGCCCGACAACACCCCGCTCGATACCTGACAACAGGAAACAATAATGAGATGTGAGGTGGGAAGCATTGGCAGGATTGCAACAATCAGCAGACTTAAGAGAAATGGAAAGTTTGTGTAATACTTGTAATTTGCAAAAACGGACGCAATTCTTCTCTTTATTTCTGCCTGACACGAAACAGCAATAAAAAATCCATTAATTTTTAATTATAATTTTTAATTAATTTTTAATTATGAAATTAATTATTTATCAATGAATATTTACCCAACGACATCTGTAATCTCAAGGTCAGAGCCATAGTCAAGAGAGACATGAGGGATCAAACTGACGCTGTTTTATTTCAAACATAAGCAGGAACAACTGTCTTGACCACTGGGGCACATAATATAATATAATGTAACTGACACAATAACTGTTGCGCTCTGTTAGGATTGAACCCTTTATCTTCTGTCAGTTGATATGAAAATGACTGGTTTATTCAAAGCATTTGTGCAACAACTAAGCAATTCACGGTATCAACGAGTCAAGTCTTTTCTTTTAAAAAGATTCAAGACCCAAACTCAGGCCCGCCGCGCAGAGTCAGGATGAAATGGATGTCACAGGACTTACGACCTGTCTCTGGTTGGTTAAGGATCCTTTCGTCATGACAACGTTCCCAATTCCTCCCAATTCATCCTTCCTCCCAATATGTAAAATCCGACTCATTAAATTACATGCCTAGAGGAGTCCTGGCTGTCGGATCTTCGCAACTAAATGCGGTATGATCCCGAGATGGCTGCCTTTCTCAGTCTTTCCAGAAATCCATTTATTTGGGATCTATTGAGTCCCAGATCCTTAAGAAGAGTATATTATACCGATTTGGCTGGCAGTGCTCTCGCTCCCCCCTCCAGTGCATACAATCTTGTGATATATCCATTTTTTGTTATTTCATCCACTAGTCCTTCATAATATCTATTTAGCTTGTAGGGATGAAGTCATCTATCTACTGTATGCTCATGACTGTTAGACTCACGGAGCTGTGGTACTCGGGGTTGATGCAGGCGCCGTCATGCAGCATGCAGCCCTGGTAGATGAAGGAGGGGTCCTGGTCATCATCATCCCGCACCTGCACCGTCAGGGTCGTGGTGCTGGAGAAGCGCTCAGAGACATTTCGCGCACGATCCTGGAGACAACAAGAGAGAAAGTTAAAGCTTTGTACACCTTTTCAATGCTCTTCACCTGATGTTTGATTTTAAAATATGAATGTAAAATTATGTACTATCTGCACAAAATTTCATGATCTGTTCCTGTATCCTGCTTACTTTCACTGTTTATATTGTCAACAGGACACTCATTAACCCTGAGTGTACAAAACTAAGAACTCCCCTCGATTGTGTAAATAAATAAAATGACAACAATAATCAACTAAATCACTCATTAACCTTCCCTTCCCTGTGCAGTGTAAGTAGTACACACTTAATAGGCATCGGCCGATGATTTTTTATGTTTTTACCATTTGAATACTAATTATTGTCATTTACTTCTTCATTAGACTTCAATTATATGTAATTAAAGCGATTAGCTATTAATATACATCATTTACCGATCATAAATCCGACTTTTATGAGCGTGTAGTCACTACACAACACCGTTGCGCGTGTAATTTTTTAGCACAGAAAGGGGAAGGTTAATAGGAGTACTGTCTTGTATCTTCCATACATTTTTGATTTACGACAGGTCCGATCGATAGCTCAGTTGGTAGATTTGGTAGCTCGGATTTGAATCCCACCGAGGGTGTCAAAAATGATTTCACGTTTCGGTGTCTATTTTTAAAAAAAACCTGCAATAAAATATGTATGTACATGTGTAAAAATAAACAGGCTCCACTCGCCCCATGCGACCCCTTGGAGGAAAACCTAGAAAGAAATTACACTACATGTGTAGCTTAGTAACGTTAGCATAGCGTACGGGATCGAGGGAGTTTGTGCATTTTTTGCACTCAAGGTAAGTATTTATTTTATCATTCTCTTCAGTTATAGAAACCATCCACTATTTGATCTATTTGAACCAAAATTATGTTCATTGTTAAAAGAACACTCCTTCATAGCTTCCTCGCTATAAAGTGACTTCACTAGTTCTTTAACTATTTTTTATTACTGAAGTGCTACTCTGCTAAATTCTTTACACTATGGATATTGATCTAAATCCGAACTTGCTAGCACTTGCGAAAGAACTTCAAAGTAAAAAAAAAACACCGTACACCTTATTTTTGGACACAAATCACTATCACGTCGCCTTAAGGTCTTAAGGAATTTAGCAGAATAGCACTTCTAATTAGCTGTAATTTCCTTGCAATTGTTTACGTAAGTGATGTTACGAAGCTCTACTCACCGAGGCCACGATGGTGAGCAAGTACTTCTGTGTCCTTTCGTAGTCCAGGCTGCGGTTAACGGTGACTTGTCCTTGGTGAGGAAGGTTGATGGAAAAGTAACCAAAGCCATCGCTGGCAGAGCTGGAGCCTGTGGGGGCCTCCACGATGAAGTACTCCGCCAAGCCATTCACTCCTGCGTCAGCGTCAACTGCCTTGATGCCCTGGAAGATGGTGGTCCCGACCGGAGTAAGCTAGAACCATCAAGATCATTTTAGAAGATTAAACAATATGTAAATGGAGATTGGGGATAGGAGACAGGGCAATAGAGACATAGGAGGACCATGTAGACCTCTTGATTGAGAGTAGATTAACTCGAATTGTTGCACACAAAATACTAGACACCCAACGTCTACCTGGCCGTCCACCCAATACATGAAAGAACAGCTGGTCTTCTGCATTACATAAAGGATCCGTAATTTTTTTTTAAAGAATCCTGTGCGGGAGACTCCCCAATTCTTAGAAAGCTTGGGGGTATATGTCACCCTGGAAGGGTGCCGCAGAGGTGTTGCTTGGATTGTTGTTTCTGCCGCAGCAAGGAGGTGGCGATTGATGTTGGTTTTGAATAAAACCGGATTATATTGGGAAGGGAACACTGTTAGATCATACAAACAAACAAATCTTAGATCTAATATAGGAATAAGAAGTAAATGGAGACTGGTAGAGACAGACAGGCTGTGTTGTAAGGATGAAGTGAGCAGAGATGCATCACGGCGTCTCCGGGTGGAAAGGCAGAGAAGGTGGGCCGAAGGGGACAGGAAGAGTTAAATAGCGTGAACTTATAGGTGTCTGCTTGTGGGAATGCATTTAATATGTATCACAAAAGATATGTGTCTTTGCAACTTAGATTTTGATTTTTAGATTTAGATTCCCCTGAGGAAGATTATATAGGATTGTGGATACCTCAGACACCGTCGTCTCATATGGAGTGTTGAGGAAGACAGGAGCGTTGTCATTCACGTCTGACACTCTCACAATGACAGGAATGGTCCTCTTTTTCTTGGTGGCCTTCACTAAACACGTCAGCTGGAATAACACAGACAAGTCAGAGAAGGGAGACAGGTTAAACAATATACATGGATATTGTAGTTCATGGTCTAACGGTTATCTCTCGGACTCATAATCGGAAGGTTGTGGTTGTGATTACCAGAAGATCACAAGATATAATGTTCTTCGCTGGATTCAATAATTCATCTGCCTTTATCAAAGACCAATCACAAAAGGTCCGTTCGGCCTTAGAGGAACATGGTCTTGCTGGACGAGTTGACGCTTTTTATGGCAGCTAGAACTCCAAATCTGTGGGTGTGGGAAAAACACACCTCAAAAGTCTTATCCGTGATCGGAGAGAGCCTCAGAAGTGTGACACACACAAAAGTGGTGCTCTCTTATCATATGTAATTTAAAACAAATAAGCCTAATTTACCTGCTCACCAGACGTGTGATACACTCAAAAACAGTGCTCACCAAATAAATTATCCCTTTATTTGTATTATCAAAGGTTTACAGATAAAGCAAATAGATGTAATGAATGTTAATTGAACATTTCATGTTAAAAAAACAATTAAGCATTAATTTTAGTTGAAGGAATGATTTAAATTGATGTTATGAATGAATTAACTTCATTTTCAACTCATTCATGTTGTGATATTGCTCTCGTTCAGATCGTAAGAGAAAGACAAAGACGTTCATTCTACCTGGAATACAATATGTGATAAGTTATCTGCGTCCCTGTCTAGCGGCTCCAACAGCTGCAGTTTCTTCCCATTCAGGATGAAGGAGGGGTTTCCCTTGGGGAACACGAGGTCCAGGGAGATGTCGGAGAAGGGGTCTCCCTCTATGGGCAACTCTGCAGGGACCGTGGACTGCCCAATGTCTGCAACAGGATGGAAACAGTGAGATTCTGTAAATCCCATTTAATTCTTACATAACGGAATCCAGTTTATCCTAGTGTGGTAGCTGGACCTCTGCAAACATATTACTGGCGCGGTATTCTCTTCGCAGGCGTATTTAATACCCTGTACTCCATATTAAAGCAAATTCTCATGTCTTTAATACTCATGTCTTTAACACGAGTGTACTGTTGTATGCACAATATAAACATTATTTTTATCAGTATGTAGTTGCGTGTTGTGTTTGTATATGTGAGTTAATAATAAAATCTGTGAGGTCTTTATAGAAATAAATAGATGGTAGGTACTTATAAGGATAATAATTTTTTCGAGATTGCTCGAGTGTTAGGTAGAATGTTCTGGCAAAATCTAGCAAGTAGCAATGCTCCATGTTTCGAGAATGATCTTTATTTTTACTATAAAATAATGACCACAACTCTCTGTAGCTTCAGAAATCAACCGATCCTACTGTGAAAGTGATGTAAAGTGACACTGTATCTGAACCGAACTCGAAATAAATTGTGTTAAATAAATCACAGCAGTTTTAATTAAAAAAAACCAGGGTAAACTCATAACAGTATTATTTTCTTGTCTTTTGAGCACTGTGAGAAACACCAGGCTAGCATATTTGCTCTATGATAGTATGCCCAATATTGACGCTTAATATCGGAGTTATCAGTGAAGAGTTAATGTGAATGTGGCCCAGATATATTTGTTTTTTCTTGTTCGACCCTTCTTTTATGTTATCTAAATTTAGAACAATTTACAATGATACTTTTTAAACTGTAAGATTTTATATGGCTGGTTACGTATTGCACCCTGTGTGTGACTATGCTGGTATCTATGTAAGTTTATTTTATGTAGTATATATTTTCACTGGTAAAGTGTAGTTGTCACTTACAGCTTCCTCTGCTCTCTTCAATATCGACAATGATGCTGGACTGCCCCGTCTCCACCTCGCACAAACCTGACAACAAACAATCATTACAGTTACTCTTTATATATTTTCAGTAAATTCTTGCTTTATATAATAATTAATGATGATGATAATGATGACTTGGTATAGCGCCGTTTCGTGAAAATTGTCACTCCAAGGGCGCTTTTTGTTTTATCGCGGCGAAGTAGTGTGTCTTGAGGGTTTTTTTAAGGTTTTCCCTGGATTTTGAAACTCGAACTTCCGGTGGCAGCTGGTTCCACGAAGAGGGACCCGCAACAGCAAACGCACGATTGCCAAACACTGTGGTTATTTTCCTGGTTAGCTCGTTTACCAACGTTTTGGAGCCCCTCTCTGCCGAGCGCAACGTCAGTCCTCTCTCCTGTAAAACCTTCGGTGGCACTAGTTCTTGTAAGTACTCAGGAGCCATTCCTTGTAGAGCGTTGAACACAATGAGGTTCAACTCATACCTACATATCAATACCTTAAAGATAAAACTGAGTGACATATTAAGCTAACATGGGTTTCTCAGATAAATGCACCTTTTTTCCAATTTTCTATGAGAGAAAACACTTGAGAATTGTGAAACTCCTGTAGCGTAGAAGTTCAACATGAGCACTTCTTTATAAGTAATTAAGTAGTTCACTAACTATGAGAAGTAACACCAAATAAAATGTTTAATGCACAATTCCAGCACTTATTAAGTTTTCCTTTAAAGGTGGAGATATGTAACTCAAGTATAAAAAAAGTTAGTATGCTCATATCTGCTGGGGAGCAAAAAATGTATGGAGGTTTATGTTTCCATTTATACTCCCTGGCAGGGTTGTTGAATCTTTGTATGGAAGATTGAACAGCGCCTCCAGTGAGCGCAAATGGCAACTCAAAAATCTATACATTTTTACCCCCCCCAACATGTGAATGTAAAACACACTGGTAGACGAAAAAAAAAGAAGCACAACACACAGTAATTTTATTTTCTTATACAGACAATGTAAAAAGTTACCACTTCAATGTAAGACTTTTGAAAAGAGTCTGCCGATGAAGTTTCCATAAGATTTTGATAAATTGTGACTCAAGACTTGTCCGGTCGATAGCTCAGTAGGTAGAGTGTTTGCATTCTACCCCGTGAGCTCGGGTTCGAATCCCACCGAGGAGGGTGTCAGAAATGATTTCCTATTTCGGTGTTTATTTCAAACCCCATAAAAAAAATACCGGCAAGGTTTACTCAGCCTTCACAAGAAATGAGTACCAGCCCCCTAGGGAGCTGGAAAACGCCCACTTCAACAGAAGTGGTTGGCGTAAGGCCGGCCCCCTTACCTGTAAAAATAAATAGGTTCAACTCGCCACATGCGATCCCTTCGGGGATAACGGGGCAAGAAGTTACACTATATGTGTAGCTTAGTTGCGTTGCGTTTTTTTTTAAGATGGGTTCTGATTAGGCATGAATTAATAGGTATTGCACCAAGTTCATGTTTCAAGCCGCAGCATCCAAGGTCAAAATTGCCATGATAGAAGTGGCGCCAAAACAAGAAGCAGTAAGTATTGTAAGAGGCGCACCTGGCGTGAGACTGTTGGCTGCCTGCAGAGGGTTCGGCAGTAGCAGTAACAGCAGCAGCGACAAGGAAAGCAGTGGCAGTACATGGGAAGAGAGGCAGCTGCTCCTCCTGCCTGCTCCTGCAGGAGCCGCTGCAGCTGACAACATGCTCACCAGCCAGCTCCTGGAACCAGACACACTAGATTACAATAATGGTAGCGACGAGTGACAGAGAGGGAAGGAAATACAGAATTACGCACTTAATACAATTAAAATAGAAAAAAGGATCCATTGCTTAAGTGTGCAATGCAATGCTTAGGTTAGTTATGGTATCTTGGACTCCTGGGCTGGAAGTCTCATCACCACGGTAATTATTACCTACTGAATATTGGTAATATTTGTATGAAGACCTGTCAATCCAAGATGGCCGCAAGTGAACAGCTGATTAGTCTTCATATAAATATTACTGATGTTCGGTGGGTAAGAATTACCGTGGTGATGAGACTTCCAGAAGATTGAATTCCTACAAAACTTCACAATATTATAATATTAAGTTATCAAAGCTGCTCACGCCCCAATCTCAAGATGAGTTAAAAATGTAATTTGTTGTGTATATTCCTCGACTTGTATGCGGCTGACCACCCATGCTATAGAAAATGTTTCACTTTGCCAATGCCCCCTCTGTTTCAGGGAAGGTCGGTAGGAGTTGCAGGGTGTATGTTCATTTGAGATTCGGGTTTTTATATTGTAGGTCCACATGCGGCATGTTTAAGCGCGAACTTATACGTGTCTGTTTGTGAAAATGCATATACTTACTTAATGTGAATCTTTAATGTTACATATATTTGCAACTTAGATTGGATTAGATTAGTAACTATCCATTCCCGGTCTGTTTACCAGTGGTTAACGCTATAGACTCTGACTAAACAGATGGAACCCTTGCTCTCAGTATGGAATGCAAGCATTCTATAAACTGAGCTCTCGACCAGACTTTTTTAGAGCTGGGTCGTCGCTATAAAGCACAAAAAAATTAATCCAACTTTCAAGATTTGCTCTTTATCAAATTGAAAAATTCCTACACCTTTACAAAAACTGGTCACAACAGTCCATCCATTCCTTTCCATAAGTAATAAGCAAGGTAAGTTGACCATTTCGTAGTCTAGTGGTTTGGACTCATAAATGAAAGGCTGTGGGCTTGAATCCCGGCGGAGCCCAAAAAAAAAACCATTTATACTTTCAAATATGCTCTTCGCTGGTTTGAAAAGTGCATATATAACTTTACCAAAATCCATTAACCAAAGGCCCGTCCAGCCTTACAGTAACTGAGTCTTGCTTAAGAATTGGCACTTTCTATATAGCGACGACCAATATAGCAGAGGGCTCTTGACCAGGGACGTGCATCCCATACAGGCACATGCGCCTAATAGGTAGGCAATATATGATACAAAAACATTTTAGCTTGATACTCAGATTTAAAATTCAAAATGTAAGTTTGATTGGCGCCATCGTTAGCACCTCAGTCAATTTCAAATGAGTTTTTTAAAGGAATGAGAGAAAATATTTATTCTGAACTATATTTGCCTGTACCCTATGTACGCGCTTGCTCTTGACGTGTGATTCACAAGAAAACAGCGCTCACCAAATACATTGTCCAACTTTTGTTTGTAATGATTAAGTAAGCTTGAGAATTTGCGCCTCACACAAATAAAACAGCACTCACCAAATAAAAAGGCTCAACCTCTCAGCAACTAACTTTAGCGATGACTGTACTAGAGAATAGGATAGTGTGCAAAATTAGCTTAAGATGTTTTTATTAATTTACTATATGAGTCAGCAAATTTAAATTATTAGTATAAAGCTTGTCCTCTACTAACAATACACAATTTATATTCCGTTCTATAGCTCAGATGGTAGAGTGCTTGCATTCCATGCCGAGAGCTTCGGTTCGAATTCCATTGAGGGCCCAAAAATGATTTCCTATTTCAGTATTTATTTCAAACCCAAAATAAAATACCCACAAGGCTTACTCAGCCTTCACAATAAATGAATACCAGCCCCCTTGGAAGCAGCTTGGAAATGCCCACTTCAACTGAAGGGTTGACGCAAGGCCGCCCCCCTTACATGTAAAAATAAATGGGTACCAGTTGCCACATTGGTAGCGTATTTTATTTCACTTCACCATAAGCTCCCTGACTTATAAGTTGGTAATGGTATGAGGCTGACCACGTATACTGTATCAAATATTTCACTTTGCCAATGTCGTCCGTGTTTCAGGGACGGTCGGCAAAAGTTGCAGGGCTTATGTTCGTTTGAGGTTTGGATTTTAATTTGTAAGTACACATGCAGCATTTGTAAGCGCAAACACACAAATCTATTTGTGGGCATGCATTTAATAAATTAATTTAATATATCTTTGCAACTTAGAATATAGATAGCCTTGCACTGTGTTCTACTCCACCTGTAGGTATCTAGCTAAGTAGGTTATCAGCAAACAGCTAAGTAAGTACATTGGCAGACCTTCTCATCAATATTTGCTGACATTTCTACTAATTGTTATTTTCCATTGAGTAATGGACTTGCCTGTGGAGTTACTGCCACATAAGCATAGAACAGGGATTTAGTCACACTGAAGGAAGTATTGGTGAGCAGGCCCGTATTAAGGGCGGTTTGAGCAGTGTGACCGAACCAGGGCTCCCGCGTTCTAGAGCGCCCCCAAGACGTTTTAATAAATATATATTTCAACTTATTTTTCCGGTACCAAAAACGCCCCTGGCAACTTGTATGAAAAAAAATTTTTTTAAACATATTTTTTTACAAAAATGACAAGACGAAGTTCACTCCAAAAAGTCATAGACCTGCAGATTTTTCCAAATCTGGGGAATCTTCAAGATTCTCAAAAACAAACCGAAAACACCGTCAGTAACCGTTTTCGTTCGCAATAAGTACCTATGTATTATTTGTTGGCGTGTCTATAATCTATAATCTAAGCTGCAAGGATATGTAAGCATTTAAGGCTCATATGAAATGCATGCCTACAGACAGGCACATGTAGGTTCGCGCCTACACATTCTGCATGTGTGCATACAAATAAAGAAAACCTCACATGGACATAAACCTTGCAACTCCTGCCGCCGTTCCCTGAACCGGGGTGGCATTGGCAAAAGTGAACCGATTTTTACAGCACGGGTGGTCAGCCTCGTACCAACCTATCAGTCAAGGAGTGTGGAAGTGAGAGATGAGAAATACCACTTTCTCCATCGCATCATTCAGGGTAAGATTCAGGGGAGAAGATCTCAAGGACACCGATTGACATCGTGACTGAAAAGCCTGCGACAATAGTTCGGCAAAAGCACCAAGTCCCAGTTTCGAGTCGCAGAATCCAAAGTCAACATTTACGTAAATTAAAATAATAGATACAAGTGGCACGAAAAGAAGAAGAGAGTGCTCTTGAGGTATGATACACACTAAAAACAGTGCTCACCAAATAAATCATCCTAACATTATTATTAAGAAGTTGGCGTATGGTGAGGGGAGGAGGATTGTGGGGGCTGGGGGGCCCCCGACAGTTTCCCGCACCAGGGCCCCCAGCGGTCTTAATCCGGGCCTGTTGGTGAGGTCTTGGCAGTACTATTTGACAACAGTGGACATTTGTGTTAGCAATAAGTGAGTTGTCATTGTAATTGTGTCAGATGTGGCAACTGTCTCTATTCAATATTAATTACTGTATCTGAGTACATTACTGGTACTTACTGTTAATGTTCTTGATTTGCTATGTTGGTGGCGAAGGCACTTAATTTTAAATTAAATTTCATTTCATTTTAAGTTTATTAATTATTTCACTTTCCGAAATTGTTGTGTTCTTTGGATGATAGGTTGGTACGAGGTTGACCCCCCATGCAATAAAAACATGGTTCACTTTTGCCAATGCCGTCCCATCCCGGTTTGAGGGAAAGGCGGCAGGAGTTGAAAATTTTATCTGAATTTATTGAATCGTACCTCAAGAGCCCTCTAAACTTACAATTTGATAAAAAATTAAATCTTCTTCTACTCGTTAAATACGTAAATAAGAACTTTCGAAAAAGCACGTCGATATTGAACTGAAGTTCGGCCGATTTTTTTATTTTAACCATTGATGTAAATAAAAATTTTATAAAAAAAAATTATATAATTTTTTTACATATTATTATTTATATCGATGATTTTAACCGAATGTTCGGCCGCAGCTCGTATTCGGTTCAGACCACATTATCCCTAACACAAACCCTTCAGCTTTTTCCAACCTTCACTGAAACAGGGGTGGCATTGGCAAAGTGAACCATTTTTTACAGAATGAGTGGTCAGTTTCATACCAACAGTCAAGGAATCCTCGTAGTCGGTGTTATGACCGAGGGGGCCAAGTGGGCCGATCGTTCTAGCGTGTTTGGAATGGAATAAAGTTGGTTCGATCCCCGCTTGGGTCATTTGACCATAACTTTGACCCTGGTTCAACAGATGTAATGGTCTAATTTATAATGAATAAATAATTCATTAAAAATAAACAATAATGAATTATTAATTGATTATATTAATACCTGTTTCTAGCCAGGCAGAATAGGTTGCAATAGGTAGAATTGCATTCCTCTTCACAAATCTATTTTTATATTTAAAAAAAACCTACTTGTAAAATTTGAGTAGGACTACAAAAAGCGTCAAAAGTTTTCTTTCATGAAATGTATGCCCTGTAAAATCGATAATGTTTACTGACTAACAAATATACAGCCGAAATATTTGGTACCCACGTAAATATTATAAGTGATAAGATGCACCAATGATTTCCTTTCAGTGATTTTCAAAACATTACATAAGATTAAGATTTCACCTGGCGCGGGTTTCTGTGCAAACCTGTCTGGTGTTGCGCCACTGCAACTGCAAGTCAGATCATGTACCTGAGAAGTCAGGGGGGACTCAAAGCTATACACCTGCACTAGTTGGTGTAAGGCCGGGGCAGTAGAAAGCAAATGATGACAACATTTCAAGGGCTTCTTCGCCAATTTGGTCATTCTGCATAAATATAAACCTCGTACTCACCAAATCTACAACTAATAATAATAGTAGGATGATTTATTTGGTGAGCGCTGTTTTTGTGTACCTCAATCACACCTCAAGAGATCTCTGTAAACTTGGTCGTCGCTAATATTAGAACGATTAATTTGGTGAGCGCTGTTTTTGCGTGAATCACACTCTGCGAGATTGGTTACTCTTACTGCTAAATAAAGCGCCAATAATCGAGCAAGATCCAGTTGCTGTAAGGCTGGATGGACGATGGACTTTGGTGATCGGTCTTTGGTATATATGAATCCTTCAAGCCAGCGAAGAGCATATTTGAAAATGTGAGTGGCATATTTTTAGTGCTTCGCCGGGATTCGAATCCATGACCTTCCATTTACGACTCTGAAAGTGTAGGGGAAAGGTGGGATACTTGATCCCGCGGGATACTTGATCCCCATTCGATTTTGGCGCTCCTAGGTATTTTATCACTGTTCTGTTGGTACCATTGGGTAGCGACCATAATGTTACCTTTGTTTTGCCAAATGACCGTTACCTCTGAAGAAGCGTAAAAAAATAATTAACATTTTTCGATTTTGTAAGGTTCAGACTTTTTTTTACGCGTGCAAGGTGAGTTTTATACATTTTGATTCGTGTACTTTATGATTATTCCACCTATATCGGTGAAATATATGTGCTTTTAGCTACAAAATACCATAACATCAATTTAGAAATGCAAACTCTTCTAACCTAAATTTTTCACTTTTTGAAAAAATGACAACCGGGGGATACTTGATCCCTAGAAGTGGGGGGATACTTGATCCTGGGATCAAGTATCCCACTTCAAGTTTATTTTGAAGTCCACGCTTGAAATAATTAATTTTATTCACGTTTATTCTTTCAAATGCCGTGTAAGTACATAGCAAAAGAGGGAGCCAGAAAAAGAGAATTCCACGGGATCCTCAGCAAGCTGAAGCGGCTGTGAATGCTGTGAGAAATGGGGGGAGTTTTTAAGTGATCGCTAGGCAGTTTGGCATGAATGCCATGTCTTCCAGATAGCAGCAGTGACTCTGATTTCCTTTCACATGATAAAGAACTTATTGACGACACCGAATCAAAGCCTGAAGACAAAGTTTTAGTCAAGTTAAGTCAGTTGGGCCAAAAAAACAGTCAAGTGTTTTGTTGGAAAAGTTTTGACTCAAAAGGAAAGTACTTTCAAAGTGAAATTTTTGAGAAGAAAGGATCTAGTAGGCAGTTGTTTCACTTTTCCAACAGTAGAAGACATTAGCGTAGTCAGAAGTGCAAACATACAAAAGCTGACACAGCCGTGCGGCAGACAGCTGGTATTATCAACTTTAAACAAAAATTTCATGCAAATGTTTAGTAAGTTTTAGTTTTTACTCAATAAAGAAGTTTATTTTGATTTGTATCATAATTTTTTTTTAATTTCCCTTAATAATTGGCTATAATTACTAATGCTATCTTTATGGGTGGGATACTTGATCCCGGGGATCAAGTATCCCTCATGGGGGGATCAAGTATCCCTCATGGGTAGGGATACTTGATCCTTGGGAGTTTTTTACAAGAACTGATGTAGTACATTGGATCTTCACGAAAGTAGTTTTATTTGGATGCCAAGTGGTAGGCGATGAACCAAATTATGAACATGGAGCAAAAAAATAACAAAATAACTACAAGGGTCTGAGATAATGGATGAAAACTAAAACAGGGATCAAGTATCCCACCTTTCCCCTACCACTAGACTACGGACCGGTCATTACTCATATACCTCACTAGTGCTTAGAGTGCTTAGAATGGTGTTATAACTTGTGATTAATGCCTACAGGTGAATCAATAAAAATAAATCTGAAAAAATATTCCGGCCTTACGAGGTCCGAGGAAAGTGTTAGTAGGGTCGTTGAATACTGCGGTAAGTCTCTCTTGTGGAACTTCTTAAGAAAGCTGTGAGTAATTTTGTCTTGAAAATTTCCCACATCCTAGCCGTTTCACTTCAACTACAAGACCCTTAACTTTCAGGAGTTCATACAGAAATAGGGCGGGTCTTTCTATCTTAAGTCCAAACAGATTATGAAAGAAATTAAACATTTTCGTATGGAATTACATATCTCAACAAAGCCTGTTTTAGTTTAAATCGGCTGACGCGAAAACTTTGAACAAAAACAGTCACTCTATTTCCTAGTTTCTCAAATTCCCGAACGGGGTTTTAGCAGTTCCCGATCATCGAGCTCTCTGCCCTTGTGCTATTAGGGATTGTTTACAGTTGGAGGGATGATGTTAATGAGAGTATCACCTGACATCAGCCGCTTCCTCAGGCGTCAGTAGCACACCTGTGTTGGGGTAGGAGGACCTCCTCACACCTGTGCAGTCCCCGCGCGCTTTCTCCAAGTCCCTGCGCAATCCGCCCACCCAGCATGCCAACGCACGCAGGCACGCACGCACGCAGCACGCAGAAAACTTAACACAAAACTCAACAAGCAATGCACTTCATGAACATGACAAAAACTCAACACAAAACAAGTGCAGCACAGCTCTCAGCGCAATGAAAGTAGTCCCTCACTAGTTCACTTTACACAACTTCGTGGCACTTTAAATCAGTCACACACTGCACTAAACTTCCTCTGGCTTACAAGCAGAACCCATGAACACTACTCTGAGGATTCCCTGTTGTATTAGTTCATTTTCTTTACACATTTAACGCGGAATCTGTGGCACTCCCGCACTCGGCCATGTTGGACTCCTTTCCTTTTGTGTGTTGTCAGGTTGTCCCTGTTACTGTGACTGTGCGCCGCTGTAGCTGTTCGTGTCTCCGCTGGGTTCGGCTGTGCTCGGGCGTGCTCGGCTCCTCTCGGCTCTCCACTATGCGGCCGTGTACCTGCATGAGGTGTGCTCTAGCTCATGGGTAAACAACCTTTGCAGAAATTGGGCCAAATTAAAAAAAAAAATGGAACACAGTTTAGGAATAGCAGAAAGTAGGCAATTCAGGAAAACGTTCAACTGAATCAGAGTTATACCTACCTAAGTAAAACTAAAAAAATAATTAATAACTTATTTTTTTGTAATCCAAGATATTTTTATTACTTTTGTCGCTACTCGCTTAACATAACGCAACTAAGCTACACATTAAGTGTAGCTTCTTGCCGCGTTCTCCTCACAGGGATCGCGTGTGACGAGTGAACCTATTTATTTATAAGTAACGACCGGCTTTACACCAACCACTTCATTTGAAGTGGGGATTACCCAGCTCCCGAGGGGTCTGGTTCACATTCTATTTTGTGCCACCGCAAAGCGTAAGCCTTGCCGGTATTTTATTTAAGGCTTGAAATAAACACCGAAACGGGAAATTATTTAGGTATTTTAATCAAGGTGTCACTGGTGTCTCTGATTTCATACAGCGAGTGGCCGACGGCTGGTCACGTCGCAAGGCAAGACCACGACAGGTGGCCGAAAAGGATCATCCAGTGACGACCCAGGATGTCCAAGCGGGGAGCGGGGAGACCCTAACTGAGGTGCTGAATGACATCAAAGGAACTGCAGGCAGAGAATGGCTGAAAACAGCAGCCGATAGAAAGGAATGGAGAGGATGCCTACGTCCAGGAGTGGACTGAAAAAGGCTGAGGAAGAAGGAAGAATCAAGCAGGCAACATTTCAACCCATATAGTGCCCAATTTCTTTCGAAAAATATTCATATATTGTGTGGAACATCCTGAATATTAAGTAAATACACACTGCCCATTTATCCTTGTCTCGTGAGCCTCGGCTTCCCCACTACTGCTGTGGCTGGACCGCTATACTGAGTACACTTCCTAGGCTGTGGTATGCGGCAGCAGCAACCACACTAGACAACTACTCCACTCTACGTTCACGCAAGTACTATACTCAACCAGAAATATTTTAAAACTAAAACGCTCGGTAGATGTGAGCGCTGTTTCAGTCTGCATACATTTTTATGAAATGTTTTGTACTTTGGGGTGCAGTGTTAGTGTACAATGATCATAATATCAGAGGCTGCAGAGACCTCGCGCTCACTTGGCACTCCACAGCCCACAGGTAGGTGCACATTGTACTATAAAGCTGTATACCTGGGTAGGTGGGAACCTATACGACACTACAACCTGCTGGAATCGTGGTTCGCAAATTCACAACTCCATGGACCATGATGTATCTACCAGCTTATATTAGTTATATTACGTACATGAGACTGCTTGTGAGGTGGCGGTGCGCACATCAGGTACCTACATATATCGCCACCCTGAATAAGTGCCGATTCACTGATTTGAGAAATGGTAGATTAAACATTTAATTGGGTGTAACTTACTACTTGTTATTATACATGTCTGCTTGTGGGAATACGTTTAATATGAATCTTAAATGATATATATTTTTGCAGCTTAGATTTAGATTTAGATTTAACTTCTCATAGTAAGTAAATTAATTATAAAGAAGTGCTCATGAAAGGCTTCTAATTAAGCTACAGGATTTTCACATTTCCTTCTGGTGTTATTCACACACAGAAAATCCATAGCTCATCCGCAGCCTACCGTGAATTTTCTACAAAAAAACGATGATCCGTGATCAGCTGTGGATTAAATGTTGTGTAAATAGCACTGTTAATGTTTTCTCACGTAGAAAATAGGGAAAAGGGCTGAATTTATCAAATGAACCAATGTAAGCTCCACATGACAGTCACTTCATATATGTGAATAGTTACAAATACTTAAAGGACAACGCAATGCAACTAAGCTACACATGTAGTATGACTTCTTGTCGCGTTTTCCCCGAAGAGATCGCATGTGGCGAATGAACCTATTGATTTTTACAGGTAAGGGGGCCGGCCTTATGCCAACCACTTCAGTTGAAGTGGGGGTTCCCACCTCTCGGGAGCAGGGACCCATTTCTTGTTGGCTCTTGTCTAAGTAGGTAAACCTTGCCATTATTTTATTTTGGATTTTGAAAAAAACACCGAAATGGGAAATCATTTCTGACATCCTCGTTGGGATTCGAGACCGAGCTCTCGGCATGGAATGCAAGCACTCTACCAACTGAGCTTTCGATCGGACCTTTATAATAAATGTATCAGATATTATCCCTGTTCAAGAATTTATAGAATTGACCAACTCTTACATTAACATTACAAAGCGAATTTAATCTATGTTGCCGATATACTTCTTCTTCTTCTTCAAGCAAGCAAAGCAATATTATATTAATTATTGACCGGTCCGTAGTTCAGTGGTAACACTTCGGACTCTGCAGAATGGAAGGTTGTGGGTTCGAATCCCGGCAGAGCACAAAAAAATTACCATCTATATTTTCAAATTTGCTCTTCGCTGGGTTGAAAAATTCATGAACCTTTACCAATGACCGGTCACCAAAGGTCCATCCAGCCTTACAGCAACTGAGTCTTGCTTGAGAATTGTCGCTTTGTAGCGACGACGACCAAGCTCGTAAAAAGGTCGATAGCTCAAGTGGTAGAATGCTTGCATTCCATGCCGAGAGCAAGGGTTCGATCTCAAGGTTTACTCAGCCTTCACAAGAAATGAAAACCATCAGCCCCCCCGGGAGCTGGGAAACCCCCACTTCAACTGAAACTGGTTGGTGTGAAGCCGACATACGACTCCTTCGGGGATAACGCAGGCAAGAAGTTACACTATATGTGTAGCTTAGTTGCGTTTTAAGTACCTGTCTACCTATATAAATAGATGTTATAGCAAATCTTAGTGACTATTTTATTTTCCTAAAAATGAAAGGATATACCTAAATAGATATAGGTATATGCCGGGCATCCGCATACGTAGTAAGTACCTAATAAAATATTTCTAATTTTATTTTGTTCAGTTTTGTCACGTCATATTCATATTCCTTGACTTATAGGGTTGGTATGAGGCTGACCACCCATACTGTAAAAAATGGCTCACTTTGCCAATGTCACTCCTGTTTCAGGGAAGGTCGGCAAGAGTTGCAGGGCTTATGTTCATTTGAGATTGGGTTTTTTATATAGTCCACATGCGGCATGTGTGAGCCCGAAATTATGCGTGTCTGCTTGTGGGAATACATTAATTAAGAATCTCAAATGATACATATCTGTGCAACGTAGATTTTTTAACGAAATCAATTGTAATAAAACGGTTTCATTTTACACCTGAAGATGAGAGGTAGGTACTACTTATCCTGAAACTGGTTGTGTACAATGAACCCATAAATGAATTGTTATATTGTTAATTAAATTTACGTAATAATCAGGGTTTGCGAGTTCTTTACTAAACTTGGGACAAAAAATAAATAATTGTTTCTTAGATAACGACGAGAATTTTATAACTACTTAGTTTATTTCGTTATGAAACAATAACAGCGTGCGACTAATTATTTTACGTTGTTTTCTTTTAGTTTAAAATGTTATTTATTTACTGTCGTGTTTTGTATTTCGTGCCAACCGCAAAGCGTAGAATAGGTATCAACCAGGGTGGGTGTATGTAGGTGTGAAAACTCAAATAAAAGCACAATGGCGATCGTTGATTGCCTGTTAGCCATTAGTTTGGCCCACCTTCGTAAATATTTGTGCAGCGCCGGAGGTACCGAGGAAAACAAAGAAATAATCCAAATGAGCAAGGAATATAAAAGACTATAGAGACCATTGACTAATAACATAGAGACACTTTATACTCCGTGGTTATGAGATCCACATAAATTGACATAAATAAATTTGTGACGTCACACAGCCGAAAAACGCTAGGAGAGACATTTTTTTATTATTAAATGGTTGATAAGAAACCTCATCCTTACAAGTGTGACATTTGCCCGCCGAAGAAAAAATGAAAATTCAAATTCCTGTTGAAAAGGTCTGTTGCCTGTGAACTAAATATACGTCCCAAATTAATAGTTGTTTTATCTACCACCGCCTTTTCTTAGAACAACACTGGCTGTGTCAGGCAAAGGTACAAGCAGGCCATCGCCCATCAACCAAAATTTTTAGTTTTCACACCTCATTATACCCACTTAGGTACCAACAAAAGTACGAAATTTTTTGCGTGAATTTTAAATATTTAATCAAATAAGAGCAGGTTTACTAGATTGAATGGAAAAGAGGTAGAATAATCTAATATTCAGGATTGTTCATCTTACCAAGAAAATACTGGTAAGTGGTAGTTTTGAAATTTAATCTACCTACCTTTGTAAAACATCACTTACATAACAGCATTAAAAATGTCAAACAGGTCTACCGGGTCTACCAGCTGTCAGGAAAAAAAGTAAATGTCAAAACTAGCGATTGGAGGTTATGTGTAGATGGGATAATTTTGTACTTTAATGTTAATAATTATTTTATTTTAGACATTATTGTAAATTTAAATAATAAAAAATGGCGATTAATTTGTTAGCAAGCGAAATGAACCATTTGAGTATCAATGTAAGTGCTCTGTTAATACTTCTATCATAACCTACAGATCCTGTGTATGTTCCAAGACTTTAGAAGAGAGATATTTTTGTTTTTCTATCTTAGTGGCTGATTTAATGGTTTATTTGTTCATCTGGGACTGAAAGGCAGACGTGTCTAAAATATTTCACCTTGTGTCATTTTTTTTTCATACTATTCTCAGCACCCCTATCATTTTCTTAGCATAATCACTACAAAAAATTGAATATTTGAAAACAGGATAAACTTCAACTTTCACTATCCACCCACACTGTAAAAAAATATTCACTTTGCCAATATCATTCCTGTTTCAGGGAAGCTCGCCAAGAGTTGCAGGGCTTATGTTCATTCCACATTGGGTTTTTATATTGTGTAAGTCCACATGCGTCATGTTTAAGCGCAAACTTATATGTGTCTGCTTATGGGAATGCATTTAATATGAATCTCAAATGTAATGCATCTTTGCAACTTAGATTGTAGTGTACCATGTAAAAAATGAGAATTTATTCTTTAATTTCGTCAGTTTACAAGGTCAATTTGTTTTCTTTTTGCGAAAATGAATGATTTAAGTTTATTGTAACTATTCACTGTAAGTGTAATGTTTGTGTGCAGTTGGCCCGGGGGCTGAGCACCTCGGCCGTGGTGTGCCGCGTGCAGTCCGGCAAGTACCGCGTCACCCCCAAGCAGAACCGCCCGCTGACCTACGAGATGGCCAACCCTCCACACTTCATAGCGCACCGCAAGACCTGGAACTCCTGGAACACGTGTGAGCTAACTCTACCATCATTATCACCTTTGTCTTGTATCTATAATCTAAGTTTCAAAGATATATTAACATTCAAAACTCATATCAAATGCATGCCCACAAACAGATATAGGTATGTAAGTTCGCGCTTACAAATGCTTAATGTGTCCTTAAAAATTAAAACCAAACCTCAAATGAACATACACCCTACAAATTTTGCTGACGTTCCCTGAAACAGGGGTGACATTGACAAAGTAAACCATTTTTTACAGTATGGGTGGTCAGCCTCATACCAACCTATAAGTCAAGGAATCCCAATTGTAAAAGGTTTACATAAACTCCCCTCTAAATCACTCACTAGTGATGTTATCTTTCATATATTTTTCTATTCATGCAATCTTTTCAAGCTTATGTAAATTCTTCTCCTTTTAAAAAAAACTCCTTTTATTTTTATTTTGTTGCGTCCATTGAAAATTACTTAATTTAATTTGTGTTCTCATTTTTAAAGACATTATTCCACCTCCACAGCCAACTTGACGGGCGGCCTGAGACGCGCTGAGACGGCTACCGAAGACATCTTCATCCGGCGCTTCATGGTGGGCACGTGGCACGCGCTGGTGCTCTCCGAGGTCATCATCAAGCGGCAGCACAACCACATTCGGGTGGCGGCCGTGCTGCGCCGCGCCCTGACACCCTCCAAGTACTACTTCCTGCTGGGCTTCAGCGAGGAGTTCCTGGCCTACTGGCTGCAGTGCCCCGTAACCCTGGAGCTGCAGACAGTCGAGGATCCCAAGGCCATCATTTACAAATACATCTAAACTGCAGCTGTCACGGCCTTTTCAGACACAGGGCATTCTGCCAATGGACAGTTGTGTGAACTGCAACTGAAACTTTGTCGCCATTCCGCTAGGGGTGGCCAAAGCCTCCTCAGAACTGTCACCATTTCTTCCTATCCTTACATACCTCTTTCAATTCATTCATATCCATCACATTTCTCATGTATTTTCTTCTTTTACGCTCACTTTATATATCACATTCTTTCACAACATCCTCAATCTGAACACTCCATACTTGAAATAAATTGAAAGCTTTCATTTTTATGGCATGGAAGGTCTGTTTCATATCAGCCTATTTGTCAAGTCACTTTCAATATGAGGCATTTGATCAATCCATTTAATCTTCAGTTTTAGGGCCTTTCCAGACACAACGCATTCTGTTTGAATGTCTATGGAATACTAGACAAACTGTGTGATAGCTTTCATACATCTCTATTCCCTACTGACTGTCGACCAGGCGCTGGATAGTAAAATAATTAAGAAATGGCTACATTTTAAGAATGTACTCATTTTAATTTTTTGTACATCCTCAGTTGTCGTGTAGAACACATCAAATTTTGCAGACAGGAGCTTTGCGGTGGCCAGGTCGGTTAGCTGGAACAATTTGCCAGTCGGTGTTCACGCGAACCAGCTTACCACCACCTTCAGAAAGGGACCGAAGACACTGCTTTTCTCCAGAAGCCATGGCGCCCTTGAGATGGTCCTGGACCATTAAATGGTGCCACAGGAAAGAAATCGTCCATCATCATCATCAGAGACGGTGTCTCCTAAAGACATTGGCTACATCGCTAACGAAACATCGAGAATAATGTAAGTTCTCTTATTATGGGTTGTCTTATATACAAATCAAATTTTGACAGTGTAGATATTATAATTATTCTATTTTGTTATATGATATTCCTTAACTAATAAGTTGGTATTAGGCTGACCCCCCATGCTTTAAAAACTTTCCACACCGGTTTCAGGGAAAGGCGACAGGAGTTGCAAAGTTTATGTTCATGTGAGGTTTAGTTTATTTTGTACATACACATGCAGCACGTGTAAGTGTGAATGTGTGCCTGCTTGTGGGCATGCATTTAATGTGAGCCTTAAATGCCAATATATGTTTGCGACTTAGATTACAGGTATAAAATAAAACGGTTGATGTTTTTTGTGTGGATTAGAAATTGTCAGCTGCTGGTGCCGAGTATGAAGCTGGTGTAGAGCCATGAAGTGTACTGAACCTAGTCATTTCAGACAATGACTATGTGCTAGAAGTTCTTACTAAAGACTCTTGAGCGTGAAGAACACTAGACGGTGAATTAATGTATTTTTTAGGTTAGTAGTTATTTTGTTGTAATTATTATTATTTTATCATTTTCCAATACAATAAAAATGTTAAAAAAAAAAAATCTTTTCTTCTTATTTTCACTATGATGTTGTAGCATTCAAATACTCATCCTGGAAAATAAAGCCATTTTATATGAAAACGTTTGGCTGTTTTGGTTTTGTTAAAATTAGGGATGTTATGTTAATGTAAAGATACATCAAAATTTGCCACAAACGGAACATTTTTTGTGACGTTTTCCAGCTTAATGAAGGTGAGACATTTGATTTTTATGCACAGTTGTTCACCTAATGCTTTTGAATGGCATTGTAATCACTTCAAAAATTTTGAAGTGGGATTTTTCACTTCGGGAGTTTTCAGTTTTAGTTTATTCAAACTGAAATATTTTAAGTAAGAGTTGAAGTAATAATTAACTCTACTTGAAAATACCTATGTATTTAAATTCAATAATTGTAAAGTAGAGTTGCGAGTTCATGGTGTAGAAACAAAATAAAATATGAGTTAGAGATTTGATTGATTTATTTGGTTTTGTATATTGGTAGTAGTTACCTATACAAACATGTTGCATCAACAGACTTAACCTACGATGTATCATGATGGATTGACCCTGTAGTGTTGTGTGAGAGGGACGGCAATACTGGCAGTGGAAAGTCACTCATGCTGCGTGTACACTCCACTTCCTTTCTTACTTAGACCCTCCGCACACTAGACGACAGGCGACAGCAACTTGTCGGCGCGACTCGGCGACAAGTGTGCGGAGCTTTGAACAAAATATATGAAAACTGTCGGCCGCAGCCTGTCGCCACGACTCGGCGACTCAGACGCCAAGTGTGCGGAGCTTTGAACAAAATGGATGAAAACTGTCGGCCGCAGCCTGTCGCCACGACTAGTCGTCGCCGCTGTCGCCTGTCATCTAGTGTGCGGAGGGTCTTAAGTCCACTTCCTTACGATCATCGAGTTATAATGTAGCGAAGCCAAAACTATTTTAATACAAATAGACACTATATCCGTTTCAACTTTGAAGGGAAAAGGGCTACTAAGCTACAAATATAGTGTAACTCCTTGCTGTGTTCCCCTGTTCTCCCGCATGTGGCAAGTGAACCTATTTATTTTTGCAGGTAAGGAGGCCAGCCTTAAGCCAACCTTTTCACAAGTGAGGGCTTCCCAGCTCCCAGCTGTTACTCATTTCTTGTGAAGGTTGAATAAACCTTGCTAATATTGTATTTTAAGCTTGAAATAAACACCGAAACGGGGAAATAATTTCTGACACTCTCGGTAGGGTTCAAACCTGAGCTCTTGGCATGGAACGCAAAAACTACCAACTGAGCTATAACACTAATTGTTATAAAGCATAATTATTGGGTATCGAAACGCAAGACGGAGAAAGCAAGAAAACATAGGATTTTACATAATCATTAAGAATTCTATGATGTTTTACAAGTCTGTGGTTGACAGGTCCGGTCGACAGGTTTGTCTGGTAGTATGTTTCGATGCCCTACGATAGTTTTGGCTCCATTAATATTATAATTCAATGTCTGGTTCAATAACTTGCTACAAAATAATATAGATTGTTGTGAAGTCAGTTATATTTCATTAGGCAACAATATGGCATGTTTCCCGTTTCCCTGGAAGTAGATATTAACTTCTTGCTAAAAGCTGTGCTAGTACATAATTATGTATCTAGCTTGTTTGAACGACTTCTACAGTTGAACTCAAATGAATACGACAAAAACTATTTGCTTTTTTTGAGGTTTTGCCTCTGCATGACCGGCACAGGTTAGAATAATTATTCTGTGGGCAAAAGGAACAATGGAAGGAGTAAAAAAAAAAGAGTTTTGAGTCAAGTATGCAGAGTGATTCTTTAGATATATATCTGGTAAGGAAAAATAACTTGAGTCAAAAAATAAAATAAAATTTAAATATACTTTGAAAAAGGACAAATAGCATGATTATAATTATCTCAAATATTTGGCCAATTCTTCAATTTTGTTTTGGCTCTCCTCCCTTGCATTTTTTGACTCATCCCGTTGTTCCTTTCGCACACAGAACTATTTAGCGCAGGGGTGTCCAACTCAAAATTGTGGCGGGCCGGATTTAGTACTTTTGTAATCGTGGGGGGCTGGGGGGCTAGAATTTTTTTGTTGTACTTTTGTCCATAATAATTCTGCTGGGGGGGCCCCGGGGGGGGGGGGGGGGTAGGCACGCAATTTTGGAAGTTCATTTGGTCCATAAAAATTCTATCAACGGGAGGTCGCGCTCCTCCCCCTATTTGAAAAAAACCGCTAAATAAATAAAACATATTGCGCAATAACTAGATGTCGTCGCGGGCCGGATGAAAGGCTTACGGGCCGTATGTTGGACAAGCCTGATTTAGCGCATACTTTATTAAGAAACACAAGAAATAAAACAGCTTCCCAATAAAAACTGTTTAACACCGTGAAGAATAATCTGTGTCAGGAAAGGAGTGACACTGGCATGGTGTTGGTATTGCAGTCCCTGTACAAGTGTGAAGTGAGTGGTGATCTATGGCTCCGGGGCTGGAAGTCTCATCACCACGGTAATTCTTACCTACCGAATATCGGTAATATTTGTATGAAGACCTGTCAATCCAAGATGGCCACAAGTAAACAGCTGATTAGTCTTCATACAAATACCGATATTCGGTAGGTAAGAATTACCGTGGTGATGAGACTTCCAGCCCAGCTTACAGCCGCGAGTTACAAATAAAACATGGTTCCCGTTTGCTTTGTTAGTTTTATTTGAATGATCCTTTTAGTCCAGAGGCACGTTGCATTTGTCTGTTTCCACGTTACAATCATCATCACAATAATATATTCTATTACATCACGGACAACTGGCACATCACCAGCACTGACAGCTGACGGGCCAGACTATCCCCGCTCAAACATGAAATATCATTAAAGCTCATACTACAATACATTCAAATCATGATTACAGAACAATTAAAATGATTTGAAGACTACAGGGGAAAAACAATGAATGTCAGCAAAAATAAGAAAATCAGTTAAATCTAGTGGCATCTGTGTGTATCTAAAGCTCTGTAAAATTTGTAATGCAACAACAGTCGCTATCACAGTTTATGGCGGTATTTGAGGTTCTTTGTGACAGGCAATAACCATGATTTTAAATTTTGATTTACTCATAATTTTATTCAACTGACATTCCGTTATTCCCCTGTAGTCTTCATTTGAGAATAAAATGCATCAAAAGTTCATTAGTAATTAAAATGTTAATAGAATATGTATCTAAATAAAAATAAGAAATATGTCAGCAAATTCTTGCGCTGTGACTGGACAAAAGTCTTAACTTAAATTAATGGTTGATCTAAAGAAAAACTTGAAAATTTAAGGGTTTGAGTATTGACATTGTGAAGATTAATTTAAAATGAATAATGTAAAAATAAAACACATTGTTATGTTATGTTATCACTTTCGATATTAGTTGTCTTCTTGATAATGATGTGATAACATTGAAAGTGCTCGAGGAAATAAATCAACTCGTGAAGAAAAACTTTGTGTTTTATTTTAAAATTATTAATGAAAAAACTTTAAGTCAGTAGGGACACAAATATTAAGTTCATTGAAAGTTCTTGTTAAAATGTAATTTAAAATATTTATTATGATTCATCATGTTTGAGCTGGGGTATCATTAATAACACGTTGACTGCCACTATACTCCCAGGATTCTGCTCCAGGAAATGTTTATGTCACACGAAAATTTTAAGAATAAGTGTGAGGATGTTCCCAGCTTTTTGGGTAAAAGTTACCGTGAAAAATATATATCAAAAAGTATAAAAATAGATGAATGATTATTAATTCTTTCCAATTGAAATCACTAAAAATTTAATGGACTCTGAACAAATACCGTAGACAATAAAAATGTGACGGTCGCACAGGGAAAAGGCAAACAGATATTTTGTTATGTTTTTAGGGTTCTGTGGTTCACACAGTGAAAATAAATTTTACAATGTAAAATGGACTAAATATTTTAGTAATTGGTTGCTAAGGAAGCTAGCCACGTTTGCCCGCTGAGAAAAAAATCTAAATTAAAATAGGTGCTGAGTCTATTATAGCTTCATGAACATGTCACACAAAATTATGAGATGGATCAGTTGTCGTCCTGGGTAGCAGTGTGGCAATCAACATTCTGATTATCACTTATACAGACAGGGTAGTCGTGTGTGTGTCCCTAAGGCTCCACGGCAACCATACTCAACCTGCGGTCCGACAAGCTTTCTTGTGCGGCCCTAAACATATTTGTTATCAGGGACGTGATTTACAAAATCTGGCATTCTATATATATATATGATAATGCCCATTGGAGCAATGGGCGAAACTGTCCGGAAAGAATCAACCAGACCACGCCAACATAGCCCGAAAAAAGTGATTGTTATGTCAACAAAAACCGGCCGTGAAAGCTTCAATGTACAATTGTATATTTCGTATATCTTGAGATTAATTTTGACTTTGATGTACATATAGTGACACCCGAAGAGGATTGTGGATGTCGTGTCAACATCAGATCTGGTATAAGAGTGTTGCTATTGCACACGCTAGATTTATTCTCAAAAAACAAATATTTGACAGACAAGTATGCGAGCAAATAATTTTGCTTGCGGCAACACATAAAAGTTTGACAGCTCCAAAATTGAATGCGCGACAGTGTGTGGCTTTATTTCAAGTAACCATTACGCGGAACACCGCTACAATAACATTTTTTGCTGTCTTATAAAATTCTGTCTGGGAGGTTTCATGATGTTTATCCTCATACCAGTATAGTATTCCGGCCCGTGTAGCTTTGCAAATATATTAATGTGGCCCGAAGACAAAAAAGGTTGAGTATCATTGCTCCACAGACAAGTCTAGAGCACAGATGGTACGTTTTGTGTGTGTAAGGCGGCAGCTTATCAGGAAGTATATTTGTACTGTTGGTAGATTATGTAGACAAAATACAATCTGTGGGTGAGCTACTCCCCCTCGTGTAGGAGCTCCCCACATGCCCTGCGCGGGATCTCTCTATATAATATTATATACTTGTACATAACACTTCATTTCCTACAAATTTATTTATTAACATTTATCTGAAAAATAAACTAATGATAATATCATCTGTATCATTATTTTATTTAAAATCTGTAAGAATTCATATTCATATAAAGTTGTCATTAATCTATTTGTCTTTACTTGTCCCTGCTGTAACTGTCCGTACAACACATGGCGTGCAGCACACAGCATACACCGTACAACATACAATGTACAACGTGCAACACACACCGTGCATTGTACAACATACAGTGTACAGCGTTCAACACAGCATACATTGTACAACATAAAGTGTAAAATGTTCAATATAGTGCATGATGTCCACAATCCATATTTATGGAGCATTTATAGCAGGCATAATTCTCACACAGTGTAGCAAACCCTATACAATATACGCTGTACACTATATGGCTTGTACTGCAAAATACACGGTACAACATACATTGCACAGCACAAATTGTACAACATACATGATACAGCACATCCTGTACAACATGTGTCATTTACTGCACAACATCAAAACCATTGTGAGACATATACATGGTATAGCAAATATTGTACTATGGAATATATTGTACAATACATTCGGTACAACATATATTGTACAACAAACATGGTACAGCATAGATTGTACAACACACATGGTACAGCATAGATTGTACAACACACACGGTACAGCATAGATTGTACAACACACACGGTACAGCATAGATTGTACAACACACACGGTACAGCATAGATTGTACAACACACGGTACAGCATATATTTTACAACACACACTGTACAATATACATTGTACAACACACACGGTACAGCATAGATTGTACAACACACACGGTACAGCATATATTTTACAACACACACGGTACAGCATAGATTGTACAACACACACGGTACAGCATAGATTGTACAACACACACGGTACAGCATAGATTGTACAACACACACGGTACAGCATAGATTGTACAACACACACGGTACAGCATAGATTGTACAACACACACGGTACAGCATATATTTTACAACACACACTGTACAGCATACGTTGTACATCATGCAACTCACATCAGCACTCAACAACACAGTCAACCCGAGTAAACCAAACACCGTCTCTGTGCTGACCATGCATACAGAATATACATATATAATTATATAACTACTACATGTTAATATGGAGACCATGCAAGCCCACACAACACAAACCTAACAGCAGCGCATTTACAAATATCTGGACTGAGACAAACAACTAATCTACCTGGCGTTTTAACATTACCTACGTACCCCGAGTGTGCACTTTTAAGATCTTTTCCTGTGAAAGGTAGTGAGTGAGTATTCCAAATTTTGTAAAAAAAAATGGGATGCAATTGTTCAGAATGGTTTCTTTTTATTATTCTATGGGACTACAGTCCAACAAAAAATATTGGATTGTCTTTTCCTTAGAAACCCCGCTGTGTGGCATCGCAACTTTTTGTCTACGATATTCGATCCGTGTAATTTTTTTGGAATTACTCACTTCCTCCCTTACTCTATAAAAGTAAGGTTAATGTTGAAGATCCGACAATCACTATTGACGTTGGTACGGGCTTCCATGGTCTAATACATTCTATATATATAATTATTTGCAATCTTCTACTAAACCTATTAGGCGTTGTTCTTTGTATTTTAAAAGGTTCTAAAAAAAATATTTGATTGTGGAATAAGAGACAATGCGGCAATAAAAAAAGAACCAGGATTAAATATGAATTACAGTCGGTCGTTACACATTTTATACAGAATTAATAATTGATTTTACAAACCATACAACAGAGACGACGGCTACAATTTTTCCAATACAAGGTCAGTACTAACATCCATGGTCCACCCTTAAATGGATACGTTGAACAACCCATGCAATGTGATAAGTACTTTTTGCATTAATGGGAGCTTCTGCGCTGTTCATGCATCCCTATAGAACACAACATGTATCTACAATCTCCAATCTCAAGCGACAATTTTTTCTGACGGTTCAGTTCCAGGCATAGAAGAGACACGTCTTGTCGTAACGCCAGATAAGACTCCGACTGAACCTTGAGATATCGGTTCTTCTTGACACCACCGTTCGTGAAATCCATTTTGAAACCTATATAAAATCTGTAACAGCTAGTTAACACTACAAATCAGTGAGAGTGGATTGCTTTTCATATTTGTACCAGCGTAATGTTACCATTCATTTATATTTGTTATTTACAAGTTTATATAAAATATATTTACTTGCAACAACGCATAGATAAGTTTAAATTTTGCTCTAACTATTAAAACATGACAACTTGCATCTAAATGTATACGGACATAAAAACTTAAAACAACAGACGAGTTCACAGGCAGACATTGTTCTCTGCGAGACGAGAGCAACGTGAACAATCCTGACCCAACAATCACATGAGATAGGAGAGGGCAAGGGTGTGATCCAGGATCTCGAGGTGTGTACCAGGATCTCAAGGTTTGAAAAAGGATCTCAAAGGTGTGTACCAGGATCTCAAGGTTTAAAAAGGATCTCAAAGGTGTGTACCAGGATCTCAAGGTTTGAAAAAGGATCTCAAAGGTGTGTACCAGGATCTCAAGGTTTGAAAAAGGATCTCAAAGGTGTGTACCAGGATCTCAAGGTTTGAAAAAGGATCTCAAAGGTGTGTACCAGGATCTCAAGGTTTGAAAAAGGATCTCAAAGGTGTGTACCAGGATCTCAAGGTTTGAAACAGGATCTCAAAGGTGTGTACCAGGATATCTCAAGGTTTGAAACAGGATCTCAAAGGTGTGTAACAGGATCTCAAGGTTTACAACAGGATCTCAAAGGTGTGTAACAGGATCTCAAGGTTTACAACAGGATCTCAAAGGTGTGTAACAGGATCTCAAGGTTTACAACAGGATCTCAAAGGTGTGTAACAGGATCTCAAGGTTTACAACAGGATCTCAAAGGTGTGTAACAGGATCTCAAGGTTTGAAACAGGATCTCAAAGGTGTGTACCAGGATATCTCAAGGTTTGAAACAGGATCTCAAAGGTGTGTAACAGGATCTCAAGGTTTACAACAGGATCTCAAAGGTGTGTAACAGGATCTCAAGGTTTACAACAGGATCTCAAAGGTGTGTAACAGGATCTCAAGGTTTACAACAGGATCTCAAAGGTGTGTAACAGGATCTCAAGGTTTACAACAGGATCTCAAAGGTGTGTAACAGGATCTCAAGGTTTGAAACAGGATCTCAAAGGTTTGAAACAGGATCTCAAAGGTGTGTACCAGGATCTCAAAGGTGTGTACCAGGATCTCAAGGGTGTGAACCAGGATATCTAGGGTGTGGACCAGGGTCTCAAGGGGACACAGAGAAAGAGTAGGAGAAGGGTCGAGGACAAACAGCAGTGGGCTCTTCTTGTAAATCAGAACAGCACACATTCTGGATTGTAGCAACACAGAGGAAGAGAAATGAGTACAAAGTATTAATCAGCATTTGAATATTCTGGATGTTTTCTGTTGCAATATAGGCTAGTTCGGACAAGGCGACTATTTTAGTGGAGTAGCGAGTAATTTAGTGGCCACACAAAAAATTAGTCGAGTAGTTTAGTCAATGATTTAGTTGAGTCGATACATTTTACTCTATTTTAACGGGCGAGTAGCGCCCCGCCCCCCACTAAATTACTCGCTCCTCGACTTAAATAGCCGCCTTGTCCGAACTAGACTTTAGTGTGCGTGAATGTATATGTGAGTTGTAAAGAATGAAAAACAGAAATCTAGAATTGTTACAAAAATGATGCGTGCCAAACCACAACGTTGTAAGTGCGGAGCATGTTTTATTGCAGAAGAGCATTGTACGTACAGCACAAATAATGCTTCACCGCCATGCAATATCACTGATTACATGTGGCACTTAGAAAGTGATGTTTTATTGCAGAAGAGCATTGTACGTACAGCACAAATAATGCTTCACCGCCATGCAATATCACTGATTACATGTGGCACTTAGAAAGTGATGTTTTATTGCAGAAGAGCATTGTACGTACAGCACAAATAATGCTTCACCGCCATGCAATATCACTGATTACATGTGGCACTTAGAAAGTGATGTTTTATTGCAGAAGAGCATTGTACGTACAGCACAAATAATGCTTCACCGCCATGCAATATCACTGATTACATGTGGCACTTAGAAAGTGATGTTTTATTGCAGAAGAGCATTGTACGTACAGCACAAATAATGCTTCACCGCCATGCAATATCACTGATTACATGTGGCACTTAGAAAGTGATGTTTTATTGCAGAAGAGCATTGTACGTACAGCACAAATAATGCTTCACCGCCATGCAATATCACTGATTACATGTGGCACTTAGAAAGTGATGTTTTATTGCAGAAGAGCATTGTACGTACAGCACAAATAATGCTTCACCGCCATGCAATATCACTGATTACATGTGGCACTTAGAAAGTGATGTTTTATTGCAGAAGAGCATTGTACGTACAGCACAAATAATGCTTCACCGCCATGCAATATCACTGATTTCATGTGGCACTTAGAAAGTGATATTTTGGCACCTGTAAAATGAGATAAACATGTAAATGGCTTTCTCTGTGTTGCCATATCGCTGCCTTAGTTCTTGTTTAGCGTAAACGCCATTGAGAAAATTTTACATGAGCAATGTTTGCATGTGTACTGGACCAATGTGTCTTATAAAAACAAGAAATTTATTTAAAAAATATTTAAAAGAACTCTCACATTATCGAGTTTTACGGTTTTTCTTAGCTCAGATTGTGTAGAATTTGATTCATAAGACAACTGCATGACAAAGTCATATTTGACAAGATTGGCGTATACAGTAAACAAGAACTGGGGGAGCGATATATTAACCCCAATTTTGGAAAAAAAGTCTTAGATTGACTTTTTTGCTTCTGCATGACTCGTACGATAGCAAATTTGATTACAATGAAGTAATGATTTAGAAATACTTGATTTGATTTCACGTGATCTGATTTTCTGTCAGTGTTGCTCTAGAAATAATGATTTCGAAATACTTGATTTGAAAAATAAAAATTAAAAATAAAAAACAACTTGTGTTAGGTTACGGGGCGAGTAAAATTCAATAATGTACGTTCCGAAACCGGTCGTACATTATTGAATTTTACTCGCCCCGTAACCTAATACAAGTTGTTTTTTATTTTTATTTTTTAAAAATGAAAGGTTACAAAGTGAATGCCTCATCAATTAATGATACTTGATTTGATTTCACGTGATCTGGTGTTGCATCAGTGTTGCGTCAGTGTTGCTCTGGTCCTCACAGAGAAAAGGCAGTGCGTCAATAAACACAATCATTCAAATAAAAACTCACAAAAGTGACACCAATGTTGTTTGTAGGACACAATATAATAAAAACATTAAAATATGGAACATACCTTTACAAATTAAAAAATCATTTCAATCAAAAAAATGTCAATCACTTGTATAATTATGTATAGTAAAAATGTTTCTGCTCATGATCCCTTAAGAGTAAACGTAGCCTAACCTAACCTAACTAACACTACACTACACTAACACTAGCACACGCAGCCAGCTCACACGCACACACACTCTCTCACACACTCACACAGGTGCAGCTTATACACATGCCCTTACAGAACGTATAAAACATATCAGCTATTGTATAATCATTAAGTAAACCTTGTATGCACTTAACAAATAATAACGCAGGGGTTCAAGTGAAAAGGGTTTAACGGAACATGAGACACAATTGATTACACAGGGACATACATAACATTTTGATTGTGGGTAGGCAATATGTTTTTTTTTATAAAATGGAAAATCAGATACTACTTTATTACTACACAATGGTTCGCTTTGCCAATGTCACCCCTGTTTCAGGGAAGGTCAGCAAGATTTGCAGGGCTTATGTTCATTTGAAATTGGGTTTTTATATTGTAGGCCCACATGCGGCATGTTTAAGGGTGAACTTATACATGTGTGCTTGTGGAAATCGTTGAATCTCAAATGTAATATATCTTTGCAACTTTGATTATAGATAGATAGGCTAGGTGCACAATTTTGTACCTTCCTTGGAGTTTATAGGTCTTCTGAAGCTTAAAATCATTTCAAATCAGTAAGAATCAAATCCAGGATTTTTGTTTTGTAATTGTTTTACTATGCCAATAACTATTTAACCACCTTCTGTAAATTATTACCTTAAATGAATGATTCTCCGTACAATAATGACCCTTTCACTTGATCCAACTTTTGTCCTCTACAAATTAAACTTTGTGAAAAAGAAATTAAACAATGTGAATGTGATGGCATATTTTTTACATTTATGATGATAACGCAGAGAGATCAAAAGCTGGGTGAAGAGAGGGGTCTTTTGTCAGTTAAACCCTTTTTATGTGAACCCCTTCAATCATGTGTGGGTGACAGTGGCGCTGACAGTGGCGCTGACATTCTGCAGTAAAACACACTGGCAGCAATTACATATTACAGTGTACAAAGCACCCTAGAGATGCACTTAATTATTTTATCGACCTCCCTAGAGTCGTAAAAGTCCTCATGTGACGATCAGAACTGACTTTTGTCCAAAATTATGTTTTTTTAGGAGCAGATTAAAAATCGAAATTTTCTAAATCTTCAAAAATATTTCAAATAAGATAGGACTGTTCTAATGGTTTGAAAAATGTTTTTGCTTGTTCTAATGGATTTTTTGTTTAGTTGTGCATATATTTCAGGCACCACTGAACAATTTCTCATCAATATCTGATTTTGGAACAATTTGTAAACGGGATAGTTCTGATATCACTCTCTTCAATCTAAAAATGACTCGCTCAAACCTAAGTGAAGTAAAACTAATACATGAACACAAGAGAGCAGGGACTTAGATAGTATTCCAAGCATGGGTAGATTTTTTTTTTATTCTTCCAAGACCAGATATCTGTACCTTAGAGCATAAACAACGGTAGTCACATTTAGTAAAATGTGCAGGAGACGAGTTTTAGTGAAAATGTGCACTTTCTAAAACCATCATAACTTCTAAACTAGACGACATATTTTTGATCTGTAAAACTGTTTATCTTCTTTTATCAATATTTATTTAATGTGAAGTAATGTGAACAACGTATGTGGAACTTCCGTGGTTTATGCTCGCACTTTTATGTGCATCCCATATTTATTACACTTGATATCTCAGTAACTATGAGTCCGAGGACTCCAATATTTTTACCACTAATAGAAAAGCTAATTCTAATAATTTCTGCATCATTAACTCAAAAACGCAAAAAAGTGGACTTCCGTTGTTTATGCTCTAAGGTACAGATATTAATCAGTTGTTTAAATCTGACAGTGTATATTTAGCAGGTACTTTTTTTTACAATAATTGATTTGAAAAATAAGTTGATTTTTGTACAAACTAAATAAAAGTGTATATTTATGTTCATACTTTGCATTCAAAATGCTTCTGAAGCTTAAAATCATTTCAGATAAGTTAAAATCTACACCATAATCTTTTTTTTTTGTAATTAAGTACGGCAACAACAATTTGCCTTCATTGAGAAGTCACCACTGCATGAGAGTAAGCAGACATCAGTGCCACTGTCAAGACTTTTACCAAACGTAAGTATATGAATATAAAACATGAAGTTGTATAATTTCACTTGATTGCAAATGAGGTGCACATTTGATTCAACATCATTCAGAAAACACACATATGATAATTATTTACAAATACAAAGGGAGGGAAATGAACCAATCATGCGGAGTTCTTGCAGCTAGCCGGTGTTATGGTGTGTGTGAGTGTGTGTGTGTGATGATGTGGTGTTTGTGTGTGTGTGTGTGGGGGCTACCGCCTCCCTATGAGCCCGTTGGCAGGAGACACGCCCGGGGTCATCTCCAGCTCCACCAGAAGAGGAAAGTGATCTGCAAGCAACAACACAAACAACCGTCAACAATTATCATGAATCACGCAACGCAACTAAGCTACACATATAGTGTAACTTCTTGCCTGCGTTACCTTCCGAAGGGGTCGGATGTGGCGATTCGGGACCTATTTATTTTTACAGGTAAGGGGGCCGGCTTCACACCAACCACTTTCAGTTGAACTGAAGGTTTCCCAGCTCCCTGGGGGGGGGGGAGGGCTGGTTCTCACTACTTGTGAAGGCTGAGTAAACCTTGTCGGTATTTATTTTGGGTTTGAAACAGACACGGAAACGGGAAATAATTTCTGACACCCTCGGTGGGGATCGAACCCTTGCTCTCAGCGTGGAATGCAAACATTCTACCAAATGAGCTATAGACCGGACTTATAAGATCTTGGTCGTCGTGGGGACAGCCCACGATCTAGTTCTCCGTGAACCACTTGGCTGACAGAGGACCCAGCAGGCCTAGGTGAGTCATGCTCTGCTTGGAGTAGAAGATGTAGTCTATAATACCTGTAAGGGCAGAGCATTTACCTGAAGGAATGTGCGGGTGGGGACAGCCCACGATCTTGTTCTCCCTGAACCACTCGGCTGACAGATGACCCAGCAGGCCTAGGGGAGTCATGCTCTGCTTGGAGTAGAAGATGTAGTCTATAATACCTGTAAGGGCAGAGCATTTACCTGAAGGAATGTGCGGGTGGGGACAGCCCACGATCTTGTTCTCCCTGAACCACTCGGCTGACAGATGACCCAGCAGGCCTAGGGGAGTCATGCTCTGCTTGGAGTAGAAGATGTAGTCTATAATACCTGTAAGGGCAGAGCATTTACCTGAAGGAATGTGCGGGTGGGGACAGCCCACGATCTTGTTCTCCCTGAACCACTCGGCTGACAGATGACCCAGCAGGCCTAGGGGAGTCATGCTCTGCTTGGAGTAGAAGATGTAGTCTATAATACCTGTAAGGGCAGAGCATTTACCTGAAGGAATGTGCGGGTGGGGACAGCCCACGATCTTGTTCTCCCTGAACCACTCGGCTGACAGAGGACCCAGCAGGCCTAGGGGAGTCATGCTCTGCTTGGAGTAGAAGATGTAGTCTATAATACCTGTAAGGGCAGAGCATTTACCTGAAGGAATGTGCGGGTGGGGACAGCCCACGATCTTGTTCTCCCTGAACCACTCGGCTGACAGATGACCCAGCAGGCCTAGGGGAGTCATGCTCTGCTTGGAGTAGAAGATGTAGTCTATAATACCTGTAAGGGCAGAGCATTTACCTGAAGGAATGTGCGGGTGGGGACAGCCCACGATCTTGTTCTCCCTGAACCACTCGGCTGACAGAGGACCCAGCAGGCCTAGGGGAGTCATGCTCTGCTTGGAGTAGAAGATGTAGTCTATAATACCTGTAAGGGCAGAGCATTTACCTGAAGGAATGTGCGGGTGGGGACAGCCCACGATCTTGTTCTCCCTGAACCACTCGGCTGACAGAGGACCCAGCAGGCCTAGGGGAGTCATGCTCTGCTTGAAGTAGAAGATGTAGTCTATAATACCTGTAAGGGCAGAGCATTTACCTGAAGGAATGTGCGGGTGGGGACAGCCCACGATCTTGTTCTCCCTGAACCACTCGGCTGACAGAGGACCCAGCAGGCCTAGGGGAGTCATGCTCTGCTTGGAGTAGAAGATGTAGTCTATAATACCTTTAAGGGCAGAGCATTTACCTGAAGGAATGTGCGGGTGGGGACAGCCCACGATCTTGTTCTCCCTGAACCACTCGGCTGACAGAGGACCCAGCAGGCCTAGGGGAGTCATGCTCTGCTTGGAGTAGAAGATGTAGTCTATAATACCTTTGAAGTCAAATCTGAAACACACCATATAATGCCCATTTTATAAAGAGTTTGCACTACTTACATATTTCATTCTTATGTATGATATACAAGGTGGCAACAAAGAATTCCCTGGAGAAGCCAAGGTTACTAGCATTAATGCCGTGATCGCAGAATTGTGTTATTTTACCAGTTGCTTTAACTCACTGCTACACAGAGATCAATAAACTACATTCTTTATAAATTTCTTGTGACTCTTCAGCGAAGATTGGCCATCATCAAAGCAATCTGCACCTTCGATACTGCTGCACAAAATAAGTAACTTGTGATTCTGCCAAACCACTGTCTCAGGTTCTTTGACAAAGATGATTTTCTTATTCTTCGGCCTTTTTCTTGACATTCCAAGTCTCTCTGCTAAGGTTCTCCATTGTTCGCGATTGAGAGAATACAGTAATCTGACATCAGGCCAATAGAAACAATCTAAGTATGATTGTGTAGTTGGTGAAGGCATGATGTACTCATAGAAGAGAGCTGGAAGGGATGGGTGAACTCGTTATGTTGTGTGTGTATGGTGTATACTGACGTGTAGTTGGTGTAGGGCATGATGTCCTCGCTGTAAGCCGAGGAGAGCTTGAAGGGATGGGTAAACTCGTTGGGGCGCTCTGTGCCTGAGATCCTTTGCAGGCTGCCCGCGTAGCCCAGCTCCTTGAAGTCCCGGTGGTCGGAGGGGACGCGGCCCGACGACAGGAACTCTATCACTCCTGCAACACAAACAAAAACCTTACAAGTCAACAACTAGCTAACAATTTCTTAATCCTGCACATTTTAATATTTGTGAAGATTGGTACAACATTGCATCACTGTTTCATTGTTTCTTTTATTCCAGGTGCTGTACCCATTCACCAATTTATTAGTCCAGGCATTCCTTGTGTTTCCCATGTAGTCTTCAAATATAAAATCAACAAAACATAGAGAAACCAGCTGTATTCCCTAGTGTAGGGTCTTCTAGTAGGGACGTCTAATATTTAATTTAAAAATTAGCACTTCCATTAACCCTACATTAAGAAACCAGCTTCACTAGCTTAACATTGGAGAAAGGATTGAGTAATAAATCTGTTTAACTGTCTTTAAATCGACACAGTGTGTAGCCCCGCAGTATATTTCAGAGCTTTGTCGGAGGCACTCTGTGGATGGTAAGCGGCTGGCATGAAGATCTGCAAGTAGTACTGCTGTGAATAAATTGATAGTTCCAAAACGATCTAATACTCGTAAAGCAAAATACTTGGATTGTGCCTTTTGCAGTCGGCCCTGTGCTGTGGAATGCCCAACCCCATGAGAGAAGAACCGTAGAGAGTGCAAGTGCATTTAAGTCGGGATTGAGGACATGTTTGTTTCGGACATGTTACAGTTGAACAGTGCCCTTGCAGTGACTTATCACAAAACGGCACTATAAATATTGTCTTATTATTATTATTATTAGGGCACTCACCACTGTCGGGCAGGGAGTTGAAGTCCCCGCACAGCAGCAGCTGCACCGGGGGCCCGCTGTCGTGCTTGCCAGGCTTGCCGGGAGTGCCCCCCTGCTGCCGGGTGAGCTGCGTCGCCTCGTCCAGGATGGTCTTGAGCTCGCTGCCCAGCATCATGGTCTGGATGAGCTTCACGTCGCAGTACTCGGGGTCCCAGTGGATGTGCGCCGTGCACACCAGCAGCGGGGTGGACACCTGCGACAGCTCCGACACTGCAAGCACATTACATTGCATGCCTCAATCTCATGAAGTAATAATCAGCCAAGCCTTCACCCTGACCACAGTACAATGCAGGATATAACATGTTTCCCCCCTTTTCACATAGAAGACATTCAGTCCATAAAGGTTGGTAACTGTAAGGTTTAAGTTGGAATTACGGCCGTTTGACATTATTTACAATTATAGTTCCTTGACTTATAGGTTGGTATGAGGCTGACCACCCATACTGTAAAAAATGGTTCACTTTGCCAATGTCACCCCTGTTTCAGGGAAGGTCGGCAAAAGTTGTGGGGCTTATGTTCATTTGAGGTTTGGATTTTATTTGTAAGTACACATTCAGCATTTGTAAGCGCGAACTACACTTGTTGGTTTGTGGGCATACATCTGAGAGCTTTAAATGAATATATCCTTGCAACTTAGATTATAGATTATATATAGTAACCACACAGTTAAAAAAAAATATTTGGATATTAGACAAACTGTTATAAGAGAACTAAACATTATTCTCGACATTTCATTGGTGACATGGCCAACGTCTTCAGGAGACACCCTCTCTGCACGACAACTGAGTTCATCTTCAGTGTGATGTTCATCCTCAATGTAAGTTCTCTTATAACGGTTCCTCTAATTTCTGAATATTTTTTTAACTGTTTAGTTATTATATTTGTGAACATTCAGTCTGGTTTGCCACTGTTTTTTTCTATCCAGTGCCTGATCAGATAGAACTGTGTGGGAATGGATAAAAGCTTTCTCACAGTATGTCCAGCAATCCATAAACGAACAAGTGGATTGTGAAGAGGGTGTTAAGCAGTGTACATATGAGTGTGTGTGTGTGTGGCACTCACCATTCTCCCACGCGGCCTCCTTGGTGCTGAGCAGAGCCGCCAGCCCAATGTTGTCCTTGGGCATCACCCTGTTGAGCATGTTGTCTGAGCCCTCCGAGTTGGCCATCGCCAGCTGGTTGAACTCTATCAGGTGCTCCTTTACCAACAGAAACCTGGAACAACAACAACATTCATCAATAAACATTTCCTAAGCCTTTACAACAATTACAGTTTAACTAACAGCTCTATTGGTAGAAAGTAAATTATATTCATTGATTACCAAAGACCGGTCACCAAAGGTTCATCCAGCCTTTCAGCAACTGGGTGTTGCTTGAGAATTGGCGCTTTGTAGAGATGATTAAGCTCATAAAAAGTTCGGTCATCCGCAGTTGAAGTAAGCTTTACATAACTTCTTGCTTGGCTTGACACCGAAGGGGTCGCATGTGGCGATTCGGGACCTATTTATTTGTACAGGTAAGGGAGCCGGCCTCACGCTGACTACTTCATTTGAAGTGTTGGTTTCCCAGCTCCCTATGGGACTAGTTCTCATTTCTTTTGAACGCTGAGTAAACTTTACCGGTATCTATTTTTGGTTTGAAATAAATACCGAAACACGGGAAATAATATTTGACACCCTCGGTGGGTATTGAACCCTTGCTCTCGGCATGAAATGCAAACATTCTACCAAATGAGCTATTGACTTGAGTCGCCGTTATTTCCTGTACCAACAGCCCCTGGCCGCGCCTGGGTCCCCCGTGGCGGATTCCTCGGAAGGAGCCCCTGCTCTCTACCCATCGCCAGCGCATGCTTGGCTACTCGCTGGGTGCGGCTCAATATCCAGAGCCCCGTGCCCAAAGTTCCTCAGGAGGACGGAGCACCTGCCCCGTCCAGCCGAGCACACCCGTCTTATCGCTGGCTGAGCCCCGTGCCGCAATTCCTCCGGAGTGTGGAGCACCCGACCTCCCACCAAAAGCGTCGCCGTGCCTGAGGCCGGCGCCTTGAACATCGACTACCCGCATCTCAGCATCAGGACTTCTGCCGTCACCGTGAGCTAATCGACTCATTTAAATACCTTATCTAATTTAACTTAGAACCAGCCAGTCGTGCAGTTGTAGCGTGGTGATGCTCTTCATTGTATCGTAATTTAAAATAAATCCCCTCTTTCTCCTTGACCTGGTGTTTGTACCTACCTTTCACTTATTTTGAACCTCTTTAGCATCAGTGGAAAGCGAGCAAGGTGTTGGGCCCTGAACACCCCCGAGGAGTCTTTTGCTAGCCGGGCAACTGCAAAAGCGCGCAACCTAACCTCAAAGGAGCCCCTTGTCCGTTGTCGGAATCCTAACCTCAAAGAGGTGACGGTTCGCGGCCGCGCGGGGGCCCAGCAGGGCCGCGCTTCAAATCACATCATTACAATGCATAGGTGTCAAGTGTAAACTTGCATACAGTGCGGCTGTCAATCATAGATATCATCAACCTTTGAACTTATCCCTGACATCAGTGTTCAAGAATCCAAAGGACTGCAAGTGGAAATATGTGCTAAGCCTTTGTGACTTTTGTTCCTGAATAACTAATATGTGTGACTGTTCAAATAGTTTAAAGTGTCGTCAATCAATTAAGGTAGGAAATCAATAAATGAGTTAAAAAAGGGTATTCATAAAGCCAGAATATTCAGAAGGGGAAGGGTTGAGAAATATGCAAGTTACACTTACTTGGCTGATCGAAAAAATATTGCACAACCATCCACAAACTTCCTCTCATTCTCTGCCATGGTCTTGGCGCGGGACTTGGGGGAGAAGATGCCGTCATAGCCGTCCTGCTTCAGCTCTGGCAAGAAGAAATTGTAGAACTGGTCCGTCTCCACCTCCTGAAATATCACATGCAACAGTCAGTACTTTTCTTTATATTTTTTTCTCCTTCATCAACCTTTTTGATCCACTGTAACTGCTGTTACTCACTAGAAGCATTCTACTCGGTTTGTCTATGGATTACCGTACAAACTGTGTGAAAGCTTTCATACATCCCTCGTCTCCAACTCGAAGCATTCATTTTTGTTAATAATAATAAATAATAATAATTGGACAATTTGTATACAGCGCCGTTTAGTGGCACTAGCCACCCCAAGGGCGCTTTTATGTGTTGAAGCTTCTGTTAAACAAATGTGTCTTAAGCAACTTCCTGAAACTGCCAACACTGGTCTCTGTTCTCAACTCCAGAGGTAGACTATTCCAGCAGGATGGACCAGCCGAACTAAAAGCCCTGTCTCCGAAACCAGTTCTGTTCCGTCGAAGAGGCAGTTGAAGCCTGTTTACGGCGTCACTCTGTGCAGAACGAAGAGTGCATCGTTTTCCTGATTTGTTAGTGATTATTTAAAAAAAAAATTAAGAAATCCACAATTTTTTAATACAACACACACACACAGTCACTGGCCCATAACATTAATGTACTTCTTTGGGCTAGGTGACCATCCATAATATGATACGTCTATTTTTTTTTTTTTTTTTTTCAAAAAATAGATTTGTGAAGAGGAATGCAATTCACCAACCTATTCTGTCTGGCCAGAAACAGGTATTAATATAATCAATTAATAATTCATTATTGTTCATATTAATGAATTATTAATTAATAATTACCCAATAACGTCTGTTGAACCAGGGTCAAAGTTATGGTCAAGTGACCCAAGCGGGGATCGAACCAACGTTATTCCATTACAAATACGCTAGTAAGATCGGCCTCTTGGCCCCCTCGGCCATAACACCGAACATTTTAAGAACATGATGTTTTCTTCTAATCTAATCTAATCTAATCTAAGTTGCAAGGATATGTTACATTGGAGATTCACATTACATGCATTCTCACAACCAGACACGTACAAGTTCGCGCTTGCACATGCCTCATGTGAACCTACAACATAAAAACCAAATCTCAAATGGACATACACCCTGCAACTCTTGCCGTCCTTCCCTGAGACAGGGGTGACATTGGCAAAGTGAACCATTTTTACAGCATGGGTGGTCAGCCGCATACCAACCTATAAGTCAAGGAACATTATCATATTATGAGCCAGTGCAGTAAATACGTCACTGGTGATGATTTTACTTTGTTCAGGACTAAAAAAAATGTATTTCACTGTCGTTTGAGAGAAAAAAATGGTTAGGAGATATGTTTTGTATCTCTGGGGAGATTTAATATCAAAACCAAGAGTTGGGTGGCTGAATTACGGCAGAAAATTGCTGACACTCTAGAGGTTAAGGGAAGTGTTGGTAAGATTGGTGAATACGGGAATAAGGATATTTGAGTAGTATTCTGTGGCATGTGTTTACCTGTAGACTGATGATGTCGGCGGCGTAGTGCCTGATCTCGTCCAGGATGCCCTTCTTGCGGTACTCCCACTCCAGCGCCCAGCTGGGGCAGTAGCCGTACATCTGCCTCGTGGCGTACTTGTCGCACAGCACGTTGTAGCACATCACCGTGAAGATGCCTGCAACACCGCAACAATACTAACATGTACAACTATGTATGTACAACAAACAACATTAAATGAACATGGATTCTCTTGAGTTTGATTGCAACTGATTTCAGAAGTGATTTGTTCTTTACATTTTTTACTTAGGCAATAAAAGCCTACCGGATCTGGGTTGAGATATATGGAAAGTATGCATATGTGAGGGAGATAGATGGCAAAAAGGTAAGCGTTCAAAAATGGTTTATTGATTTTGTGTGTAAGTCTTGTACACTCGTTACTGGGCCAATACGGTGTGAAGCTGACACGAAGAAGAAGTCTTGTACAAAACTACTATGACAAGTTTAAAAAAAACAAAAATTACGCCGTATCATAGTTACAATGTATTAAAAGAAAATTATGAAGCCCGGAAAGACAAAGTCCAGCAATTATAATGATTATTAATATCTCACATGATTTTCAAGAAAACAAAAACAAACATTTGCTCTCCTTCACAGTTGTTTATTTTGTTCGTCTAACACCCGTGCTAAAACACTGTTTTCCCGACATTTTTTATTTAATTTTGGTAAGCTATTTTGGGAGCGTAAAATGTATTGAATGCAGTGTATGGAAATATTGTAGTGATGTTATTAATTGCAGCGCCCCACGACAGAAGCAACAATTCAAGCAACACCTCTACAGTGACATATACCCCCAGACTTTTTAAGAATTGAGGAGCCTCCTGCACAGGATTCCTTAAAAAAACTAATAATATGAATGGATGGTGATGATTGTTGTGGTATACTCACAGGTGGGTCGTGTCCTGTTGGGCCTGGTGAGGGGGATCCAAGGTCGCTGCGGAGGGTGGGAGGCGGTTACTGAAACAATACAACCACACAGATTATTACACTTACTATTTCTTCCTTCTTGCTTCTTACTAACTACTTGCTAATTCTTAAAGATCCTCGACTAATAGGTTTGTATGAAGCTGACCCCCCCATGACCTAAAAATCTTCATCAAACAACATTTTGTTTTTTCAAAAACAAAATCTACATATCCAGATGGCAATAATCATGTTTTACAAAAACTGATGAGCCGAATCAAAAAATATCATTAGTTGTGTTAATGTTATCTTATGGTCATAAAATGCTATCTCATGGTATTTTATTTTTGCGTTTTGGTCACAAGATGTTATCTTACGGACACAAAATGTTATCTAATGGTCACAAGATATTATCTCATGTTCACAAAATGTTATCTCATGGACACAAAATGTTATCTCCTGGACATAAAGTGTTATTTATGGACACAAAATGTTATCTCCTGGACATAAAGTGTTATCTTATGGACATAAAATGTTATCTTATGGACACAAAATGTTATCTCATGGACCCAAAATGTTATATTATGGTTTCAATGTGTTATAATAACATAGGAATACAATCCGTATTCACAAAAAAAAAAAAAATTATTTACGTATAGCATAATTTTTTTCATTTCATTGACTATTTTTCAAAATAGATTTGTAAAGAGGAATACAATTCACCAACCTATTTTGCCTGGCCAGAAACAGGTATTAACATTACCAATTTATAATTCATTTTTTATTATTTTTGATGAATTATTAATTCACAATTACTAAATACCTTCGTTGAACCAGGGTCGAAGTAATTATCGATGTGCGATATGCGAACCGGCGCTAGTGTCTAAAACGCAAATTTGAGTGCCAACGCTTTATCCCATCGACCATCCCAGCGACACTTATAAGTTGGTATGAGGCTGACTACCCATACAGTAAAAAAAATCATTTTGCCAATGACAGCCCAGTTTCAGGGAAGGTCGCTAACAGGGGCGTGTATCCCATACTGCATACAGCACATGCGCCTGATAGGTAGGTTAAAACACAATAATAGAAGATAATGAAACTATACTAAATAATTAAATCGCAAAAATTTCGAAATTTTTAGAAAAATATATCGATATATTTCTCCGCGCCCTAGCGCCGGCACTGCATGTGGACTAACAACTTAAAAACCAAATCTCAAATGAACACAAGCCCTGCAACTCTTGCCGACCTTCCCTGAAACAGGAGTGACATTTTTTTTTTTAAAGAAATCCTGTGCGGGAGATTCCCTAGATTCTAGTGACTCTAGGCGTCGACACTTGTTGTAGTGCCGCAGAGGTATACGAGCTTGGTCGTCGCTACAAAGCGCCTATACTCAAGCAAGACTGGATGGACCTTTGGTGACCGGTAATTGGTAAAGGTTTCTGAATTTTTCAACCCAGCGAAGAGCACATTTGAAAATATAAATCATATATTTTTTATGCTCCGCCGGGATTCGAACCCACAACCTTTCCATTCAGAGTCCGCAGTGTTACCACTGAGCTACGGACCGGTCGAAGTGTACCATTTTTTACAGTACGGATGGTCAGCCTCATACCAACCTTTAAGTCAAGGAACATGTTGAATATTAATATTTATTTTCGTAAAATATGTCGAGAGTAGGTACCTACCAGCACACAGCCTGTCAGAGGTAAGGTAGCAGTGATCTCTGTTATAGTGATAATATTATAAAGAGTATGTTGTGGTTTTGTGGGTCTCGCGCTTCACCGCCCCACAGACTCCCTGGCAACGCTGTCTATTCTGAGGACACTCCTAAACACACTGCGCCTAGTATAAAACATTGCCTAAATAATAATACTAATATTGACCGGTCCGTAGTTCAGTGGTAACACTTCGGACTCGTAACTGGAAGGTTGTGGGTTCGAATCCCGGCGGAGCACAAAAAATATACCATTTATATTTTCAAATTTGCTCTTCGCTGGGTTGAAAAATTCATACACCTTTACCAATGACCGGTCACCAAAGGTCCATCCAGCCTTACAGCAGCTGGGTCTTGCTTGAGTATTGGCGCTTTTTAGCGACGACCAAGCTCGTACACCTCTGCGGCACTACAACAAGTGTCATAGACCCCTAGAGTCTCTAGAATCTAGGGAGTCTTCAGCACAGGATTTCTTAAAAAAAATAAAAAATTACCGATATTCGGTAGGTAAGGATTACCGTGGTGATGAGACTTCCAGCCCTAGTCCATTGTTTGTCTATGCTCTGAATAACGGTTCCCATACGCCACAATAGGACGTGATGATGAGGATGAATGGTGACCCTGACCCACACACGGCCAAGACTAGCGCCAGGTCATCATGACCAAATATTGATATTGCTAGGATAACATTGTTGCGAGAGCCCTGCCACTACAGACCTTGTGTCTCTCCACGTAACGCTGTAGACGTGTAGCAGCGTATGAATCATTCAGCCTTTCTGAAGCTTTAATTTTTGACGTGTTTGTGTGTGGGGAGGGTTCCATGATTGAACGACACAGTGACAAAACGACATATGACCAAACGACACATGACATCACGACACATGTCAGGACAACACAATATGACAGAACGACTCATGACAGAACGACACATGACAGAACGACACATGACAGGACAACACAGTGACAGAACGACACATGACATAACGACACTTGACAGAACACAACACATGACTGGACATCACATGACAAAACATCACAAGTAGGTGGTTCAATCATGTGCCGTTTATGGTATGTTCTGTTTGCAGTACGTTATGCTTTGTCATGTGATGTTTTGTCCTTGTGTTGTTTCGTCATATGATGTTTTATCACGTGTTGTTCTGTCATGTGTTGTTCTGTCATGTGTCGTTTTGTCACTGTGTCTTTATGTCATGTGTTGTTTAGTCACTGTGTCATTCCGTCATGTGTCGTTTTGTCACTGTGTCGTTCTGACATGTGTAGTTTTGTCATATCGCTGCCTTAGTTCTTGTTTGTCGTAAACGCCATTGAGAAAATTTTACATGAGCAATGTTTGCATGTGTACTGGACCAATGTGTCTTATAAAAACAAGAAATTTATTTTAAAAATATTTAAAAGAACTCTCACTTTATCGAGTTTGACAGTTTTTCTTAGCTCAGATTGTGTAGAATTTGATTCATAAGACAACTGCATGAAAAAGTCATATTTGACAAGATTGGCGTATACGGTAAACAAGAACTGGGGGAGCGATATGTCATTTTGTAACTTTGTCGTTCTGTCATGTGTCGCTGTCATGTGTCGTTATGTCATGTGTCGTTCTTACATGTGCCGTTTATGTCATGTGACGTTCTGTCATGTGTCGTTCTGTCAAGTGTTGTTTAGTCATTGTGTCATTCCATCATGTTGGCCAGCGTTGTTTCTAGAACACCAGATCCTGTAAGAAGATCACAGCGACTGGCAAACCGCTGATAATCCCCATCGGAGCAATGGGCGAAACTGTCCGGAAAGAACCAACCAGAACACGGCAACATAGCCCGAAAAAAGTGATTGTTATGTCAACAAAAACCGGCCGTGAAAGCTTCAATGTACAATTCCGTCATGTGTTGTTTAGTCACTGTGTCATTCCGTCATGTGTCGTTTTATCAGTGTCGTTCTGACATAATAATAATAATGTTCCACACTTTTATAGCGCCATTTCGTAACTAACGTCACTTCAAAGGCGCTTGAAAAAAATGTGTCGTTATGTCATGTGTCGTTATGTCATGTGTCGTTATGTCATGTGTCGTTTTGTCACTGTGCCGTTCTTGGCTTTCGCCGTGGGGAGACCGAAGAGAGAGTTCAGCGTGAAAGAGATGTTAATGTGGACAGTGATGCACAACTACAGCGCGCACTGAGCATACTGTTAAATCCCAAGTGGGTCAAAAAAAGAGAACGGCGTACTGCACTGAGAAATCACCATTGAGAGTGTTGCGAATCAGTGCTGAAGCATTCGCTGAACCAAGCGGAGGAGTCATCACAGACAGAAAATACATAAAAACAGTTGGAATTAGGAGGTGTATCAAGATGATCGCTAATATCGAAGTCTCTTAAAATTTCAGTTCTGTGTTATCTAAACGTTAGATAAATAATGAAAAACGAAAAACTGTCTTCACTTCTAGAAAGAGTAAACAAATATAATGTTAACACATCATTTTTTTGTTCTTTCGGGTTTGACCATGGTCTATTTGCAGCTTTATATCTGTCGTTGTTTCCTGTCACAGGTTCCTTGACTTGTAGGTTGGTATGCGGCTGACCACCCATGCTGTAAAAAATGGTTCACTTTGACAATGTCACCCCTGTTTCAGGGAAGGACGGCAAGAGTTGCAGGGTGTAAGTCCATTTGAAATTTGGGTTTTTATGTTGTAGGTCACATGCGGCATGTGCAAGCGCGAACTTGTACGTGTCTGCTTGTGAGAATGCATATAATGTGAATCCCCAATGTAACATATCTTTGCAACTTTGATTACATTAGTTTTTTCGCTTTCACGAGCAGAAAGCATTCTCAGGCCACTTCAAAGGTAAAACGGAATAAGTGCTGATTCCATTGGGTTGCTGATTCACTGATTTGAGAAATCGTGGATACATCACTTTTTGTGTGTAACTCATAGTAAAAGAACTAATTATAACGAAATACTCATGAAACACTTCTAAACTACAGGTGTTTACATTTTTGTGATGTTTTCTCACGTAGAACATGGGACAAAAGGGGCATTTATCGAAGAAACCCACGATGATGATGGAAGATTTATTTCCTGTGGCGCCATTTAATGGTCCAGGACCATCTCAAGGGCGCCATGGCTTCTAGAAAAAAGCAGTGTCCTCAGTCCTTTTATGACGGTGGTGGTAGTTTGGTTCATACGAACATTGACGTTAGCTTAATACGTCACTTATTCAGTTTTATCTTCAAGGTTCGATTTGTTGTCGTTTGCTTATTTGCCTGTAAAGAGAGGCGCGGTCCTGATTGTTGTCCGCCACTATCAGAGAGTTTTGAATAAGCCGCCATTATCCGAGTTGATGGTCGAGTAGGCACAACACACCTACATGCATATACACGACAGTACGAGCCGCTATATATGTGAGGCTATACAGAGCGGAGGGTAACGGCTCCCTCCTCCCACGCGCGCTTACACGCTGCATCACTTACTGATGAACTATCATGCTAATTACTCGGCACACAATGCTAACAACCACTTACTGCTGTTTGTACAAGCACAAACTTACAACTGAAAACCACGAAAACATTCTCCAAGCAATAGAGGAGATGAGACAGCTAAGTATACTGTTACGATTTACTTGTGTGATTAATTTATTATAGGATTCGCTCACATCAGGCCATTCAGGTAACTTTTGTACTGGTCAGCTCGGCGCTTCTTGTACAAGCATCGCAATCTCTATTTATAGGTGCATAAGGGCTACTCTGGCATACACCAGACCATGCTAGAATATTCTTAATTAGAAGCTTCGAACCAACACTAGTACAACCCTCCAAATACGAGCACATCTAGAGACACACGCACACACAAGTAAGTAAAAACACACAGACATACAATCATACATTCGTAACAATACACAGACATAATTGAAGAGAGAACAAATATGCAGGTAGCAGAATGAAGACTGTGGTAAAATTCTGTCTGACACATCACTTTTGCCTGTCTTCTTCCTGGCATTGTCCAAGCTCTTGATAACACAAAGCACCAGGATACCACACAATGGACAAGGCAAGAGGAACGTCCTAAACAGACCAGAATATAGATCCAACTTATTGCGTCAATCGAGTTGGTACTCGGGAGTTGGGACAATGGTAGAAGCAATAAGCTGGGTATGTATCTTCATCTGTTTAGGCTGTTCCTCTAATGCAGTACATTTATGTGTGGGATCCTGGTGCTTCGAGTTACCCAGGAGTTGTGCTTGGTCTTCCTTTGGATGATGGTCAGGGAAGAGTCACATATATTGTTTAGTTTATTATGTGATTTCTGGTAGATATCACACAAATGCCGGCCAATAAGTATAAAACACGTAGAATAAATGCATTTAGCTTAAAAATAAACTCATTCTTTCAATACATCTTCACTTTAATTTGCCTTTATAGAATACGCGATCCGGGAAGATGTCGTTTATCTTTCAGATAGATTATATCAATACCTTCAATTCAGGCTGAATAAGTGGCATATTAAGCTAACATGGGCTTATTAGATAAATGCACCTTTTTCCTATTTTCTACGAGAGAAAACACTACAAAAGTGTGTAAATCCTGTACTTAGTTAAGATTTTTTTCATGAGCACTGCCTTATAATGAGTTCACTTTCTATGAGAAGTTACACTCAATATAGAATGTTTAATCCTCAAATCTCTGAATCAGCACTTATTCAGTTTTAAGGTGGCGATATCTTTGTATGGATGAAAGTCTCTTCAGAAATAAATGCGAGCAGATAGCATGCTGATTGTGTATTCAAATCTTCAATAATGAATGGTGATACAGAAGTTAAGAAAGTTGTGTCCACTGCTCCTATAGCACGATACTCCAAGTATAATACATAAAGTTTTAACTCAACCATAGCTTTTAACGAAAAAAATGTATGGAAGCTGAAACGCCAACAGCTAGATAGCGCTGTTACAATTTTCATACTGTGAGTATTATAGTTGGGGTACCTATCACAGTGGGATAGCTGGCTTTCGTTTTCTACATTACACAGTCACGTGTACAGACTGGGTAAGTACTTTAGGTGACCAGTGCCCACAGCCAGCTCTCTACTTGCAGACACTGACAATATCAAATATGTAAACTGCGTACTAACACCGTGCAAGTATATGAAGGAGCATGCGTACAGCGCACGTGATCTGTGCGAATGTAAACAATGAACAATCAAAGTTTATAGAGGAGAAAAGTACGGACTGTCACGTTTGATCCTTGGAGGAAAGATTGAGGGGAAACGAGGTGTCGGCATGAAGCAGACCTTATGGCTCTCCGTAATATACGAGATTGGACGGGAATAAGAAAAGAACAGAGATAGTCCGAGAGAGGATTGAGTACAATATATGTGTTGCTGTTTTTAACGCCCTCAGAGGAGTTGCTCCATCATACTTGTGTGAATTGTGCAGAGTCGACCAGATAGGTGGAAAACGACGCACTCTTCGTTCTGCACAGATTGACGCCATAAATAGGCTCCAACTGCCACTTCGACGGAACGGAACCGGTTTCGGAGACAGGGCTTTTAGTTCGGCTGATCCATCCTGCTGGAACAGTCTTTCTTCTGGAGTTGAGCACAGAGACCAGAGTTGACAGTTTCAGGAAGTTGCTCAAGACACATTTGTTCAACATAAGCTTCAACACATAAAAGAGTCCTTGCGCCCTTGGAGTGACAATCTTCACGAAACGGCGCTATATCAAATCATCATGTGACTAGTGCCATTAAACGGCGCTGTATAAAAATTGGCCAATTACTATTATTATTTACTATAAAGACCTATTTGGATCTGCGAAAGACAGGGAGACATTCTCGCAAGAGATAGAAGTTTTTTACAGGATGGTTTACGGCTGACCACCCATACTGTAAAAATGGTTCACTTTGCCAATGTCACCCCTGCTTCAGGGAAGGTCGGCAAGAGGTCATTTGAGATTGGGTTTTTTATATTGTAGGTCCACATGCGGCATGTGTAAGCGCGATTATGCGTGACTGCTTGTGGGAATGCATTTAATATGAATCTCAAATGATACATATCTTTGCAGCTTAGATTTAGATTAGATTAGTATGTCAGTCTCGTACCAATCTTAGTCGAGGTTAGTTAAATAGTTGTATTATTTAGGTGTTGCTACTAGCGAGGTGCAGACTCGTGGTTGTTTAGAGAGACTTTCTTTCATTGAGTGTAGTGACGGCGCGGTGACGCCGCCGTGTGAAAGTTGCCCAACTGGAAGAGAGAAATGCTCTTTGTCTGCTGCTCTCTGCGCTTTGCTTTGCAATCAGTACTTACTCCCTGCTGGGAGACAACAACCAACAAACCATTTCCATTCACAACAAAAGCTGTGATGTCACACGGACGCATTGATAGGCTAACTTATTTGTTTGCTGGATGACCGGTCCGTAGTCTAATGGTAACGCTTCGGGCTCGTAAATGGAAGGTCATGGGTTCGAATCCCGGCGGAGCACATAAAAATATACTATTTATATACTTATTAAAAAAGGCTCTTCACTGGGTTGGAAAATTCATTGCCTTTACAGAAGACCAGTCACAAAAAATGCATCCAGCCTTACAGCAATTGGTTATTGCTTGGGAATTGGCACTTTAAAGCAACGACCAAGCTCGTAAAAAATTCAGTCAATAGCTTACTCAGTTGGTAGAATGCTTGCGTCCCATGCCGTGAGCAAGCGTTCGATCCCCACTGAGGGTCTCAGAAATGATTTCTCGTTTCGGTGTTTATTTCAATTCCAAAATAAAAACCGACAAGGTGTTCACAGCCTTCATAAGAAATGAGATACAATTCTCTAGGGAGCTGGGAACCCCAACTTGAACCCAGAAGTGATTGGCGTGGGGCCGGCTCTCTTACCAGTTAAAATAAATAGGTCTCGAATCACCACATCCGACCCCTTCAGGGATAACGCAGGCAAGCAGTTAGTAACTATATGTGAAGCTTGATTGCGTTTTATGATCAAACCTTACTCATCTACTTTTCCTTAGAAATAAATATCAAATGAACAGTGGCAGATTAACCATCTAGAACTTGCAGCTTTTGTAAGCGCGAACCAACCTATAAGCCAACGAACTGCAGTTGTCTTCACACATACAATTTTTCATGTCGCTGCCTTAGTTCTTGTTTATCGTATACGCCATTGAGAAAATTTTACATGAGCAATGTTTGCATGTGTACTGGACCAATGTGTCTTATGAAAACAATAAATTTATTTAAAAAATATTTAAAAAAACTCTCACATTATCGAGTTTTACGGTTTTTCTTAGCTCAGATTGTGTAGAATTTGATTCATAAGACATCTGCAAGAATAAGTCATATTTGACAAGATTGGCGTATACGATAAACAAGAACTGGGGGAGCGATGTGTGTACCTCAAAACATCTGACATCAGAAACGATATTTTTTACATTCATTCAAATTTTTCCCATTCGACCTAACTCATATACTTTTCCTTAAAAATACATATATATTGAATGAACAGTGGCAGATGAACCATCTAGAATTTGTAACTTCAAGGTTGCATCCTTCAGACACTAACATAATGTAATTAACATATGAAAAGGAAAAACTTTTTGCGTGTTGACAACTACGTAAAAACGTGATCAAACAAAAAAGCTTTGACGCCTTTTTAAAACTAATAAAACCATACAGATTTTCCATAATTTAAAAAAAACGTTTATAGTGTTACGAATATGAGTAGTGATGTTTGTCTGTGACAGTGTAATAATAAGTCTCTCTAGAAATGAATAGACACTTGGGTAGATAATTTGTATTTGCTCGAGATTGGTTGAATCCAGTTGAATCGAACGGAATAAAACAGGCGGTGCCTGAACAGCTGATCCGTGTTATATGGAGCAACGATCAGCTGTTCAGGCACCGCCATGTTGATCTTTGTTCCATATAAAATGGATCAGCTGTTCAGGCACCGCCATGTTGATCGTTGTTCCATATAAAATGGATCAGCTGTTCAGGCACCGCCATGTTGATCGTTGCTCCATATAAAATGGATCAGCTGTTCAGGCACCGCCATGTTGATCGTTGCTCCATATAAAATGGATCAGCTGTTCAGGCACCGCCATGTTGATCGTTGCTCCATATAAAATGGATCAGCTGTTCAGGCACCGCCATGTTGATCGTTGCTCCATATAAAATGGATCAGCTGTTCAGGCACCGCCATGTTTTATAACGCCCTATGTTCAAATAGGTACAGTAAGATCTATCGATGGTCGTCGAGACTTCCGGTGGCATGCCAAAACAACACATTACAGAACATCACATGACAAAACATCACAAGACAAAACATCACATACCTAAAACAGAACATACCATTAAAAGCACATGAAAAAACGTCATTGTGATGTACTTTCCTGTGATGTTTTGACATGAGATGTAATGTCATGTGAATTTTTGATTTGTGAATATTTTCCTGTAGGATGTGTCGTAGCTTTTTTTTTTTTTTTGAAATAGATATAGATTTGTGGAAAGGAATGCAATCCACCAACCTATTTTGCATGGCCAGTTGTCTTCATACGAAAGCAGAAGCTTGTGTGCATGCAACGGCATCTGTTGAACCAGGGTCGAAGTTATCGTCGCGGGATTCGAACCAACGTTATCTGGTTCCAAATAACCCGACTTGATCCCCGCGGCCATAACACCGACTTCATGCGTTGTTTTTTCATGTGTCGTTATGTCATGTGTCGTTCTGTCTTGTATCGTTATTTCACGAGTAGCTCTGTCACTGTGTCGTTCCAACATGTGTTGTTTGGTCACTATGTCGTACTCTATCACGGACCGAGCCTTCCACCCCGCTGGATGCTGGTGCCGCTAGGAGGCATCAGAACGCGACAAGATCCCGCTGCGCCACTCGCGGGCTGATTACGGTGGATGATGCGCCGCTGTGTGTTGAGGCGAGGCAGGGTGCGCGGAGGTAACGGTGAGAAAGTGTCTGCCCCACTGACACCGATCATTTGAAAGCGAGCAGATTATAGCGAGGCTCTCCTCTTCTCTCCACAGACACAGTCTACCTCTGCTGCCTCTACACTCTACACCAGAGCCCCCCAAACCTCAAACTACAGTGGGAACCTTTTTGTTTCCCATATATAAAATAATCTATGAGCTTTGTTATAAGAATGTATGAATTAATGTAAAAAATATCGGTTCTAATGTCAGATGTGTTGAGATACGAGCACCTGACATTCTAAGACCAATAAGTAGGGACTGGAAAATAGTGGTGTTATTTTTTAGGAAATTCGCGTTATTTTTTTGTGAAATTCGCGTTATTTTTGATCAAAAACAGGGAAATTCGCGTTATTTTTCATGATAAACGGGGAGATTCGGTGAAATTTTTAGGGTTGATTAGATCAAAATAAAGGTTTATATAATTGCAAAACAAAATATATTACTAATATTTACAATTTATTATATAAACAACATTATGTACCTTCAAAAACAATGAATAAACAAAATCTGAATCAATACGAGTATCTGCAACCGAAGATGGAAGGACCCACCGAAAACGTTTTTGCAATAAAAAATACTGAAGTGGTAGGTAAAAAACAATGTTTTTTAATTTTAGTTTCTTAAAAAAAAATGTAGGTAGGTATATTATTTTTTAAAATAATCCTTTTTTACAAAAAAAAAAACCATTGATTGAAAAAAGTATTAATATTTCAATGACACTCCGAATACCCTGCAAATATCCTTTTAAAATATTTAATTTTTGTGCATTTAGTGTCTAGATGAGGGTTATCTAATTTTTCAAGGGATGTTGGCTTTTATGAAAGCTTCAAGTTGTGCTCTTGGCTAATCCAGCAACAGCTTCACTCCTTGAAGTATTTTCCTTCATTGATGTCACGATTCAAGTCTGCTTGGATGATCCAGGACAGTTCTGCTTATCATTAATTAAAAAAAAAAATAGATTAGTGAATAGGAATGCAATTCACCAACCTACTCTGCCTGACCAGATACAGGTATTAATATCATTAATTAATAATTCCTTTTTGTTTATTTTAATGAAGAGTTGCAAGGCTTATGTTCATTTGAGATTGGGTTTTTATATTGTAGGTCCACATGCGGCATGTGTGAGCGCGAAATTATACATATCTGCTTGTGGGAATGCATTTAATATAAATCTTAAATGATATATATCTTTGCAGCTTAGATTAGATTAGATTAGATTCATTTATAATTACCCAATTACATCTGTTGAACCAGGGTCAAATTTATGGTCAAATGACCCAGGCGGGGATCAAACCCCGCGTCTAGCGTTCTAGCGTGTTTTTAAACGTTGAAAGATCAGCCCACTTGGCCCTCTCGGTCATAGCACCGACCAATTTTCCTGTTTTTTGCACCTTGCAAAGGGTTTTCGCATGATTTTTTCCTTTCCTACAAAATCGTTGCGTTGCAAAAGCGATACATGACAACTTTTTCGCACAATTTCTACCAAAAGTACGAAAATTCGCGATGTTTGCGTAAAACCTCAAATTTCGCGTTATTCGCGTAAAAACATCAAAATTCGCGAATAAATTCGTTTTATCGCGATCGCGAAATTTTCCAGTCCCTACCAATAAGATATGTTATGGTCTATAGATAATTTTTCAGAGTTATGTTCAATATATAACCTTAGTTGCAAACATAATATCATTTTAGGCAAACATTTGATGCATGTCCACAAGCAGGCACACGAAGTTCGCTCTTACACATTGCTGAATGTGTTTGTACTCACATGAACATGAACCAAAACTCGCATGAACATAAACTTCGCAACTCCTTCACTGAAACCGGGCCGGTATTGTCAAAAGTGAGCCAAGTTTTTACAGCATGTAGGGTCAGCCTCATACCAACCTATTAGTCCCATAGATTCCCATAAACCATTCCCATGCCATACTGACATTCTTCACAATGAATAAGATCTTCATCCTCACACTTCACACGCTGAAGAAGCCTATCCTAGATATGGGCGAAACGTCCGGAAGCTCCAGCTCCCATAGGGGCTGTCCATATATTACGTCATTCGCATTAAGGGGGGGGGGGGGGAGGGGAGGGGTCTGCGGATGATGGCAAATGATGTACGAGTACCAAAAATGACGTCGTTCTTGTAAATACCAATTTCTACAAAATATACAAAATATTATCCAATCCAATATCCAATCCAATATCCAATTGAAATGGCTAATAGCTTTAATGAGTTTTTTGCAGATGTAGGTGAAAATCTGGCTCGACAGATAGATCCAAATTTCACTTACGGGGAAATAGAACCCGATTCTCTCATCGATCCAGGGTTCAACATATTTCAGCCAATAAATTCCGAGACGGTATTAAATATTATAAAGGATATGAAAGGAGGATCCTCTCCTGGCTATGATAGAATATCTGTGGATATTTTGAAGCAGAATTCAACATCTCTGTCGGGGCCCATCACGCACATAGTAAATGTCAGCCTGAATAATGGTGTATTTCCTGAGGTGTACAAAGTTGGTGTGGTGACACCAATTTTCAAGTCGGGGGATGCATGTAATATATCGAATTATAGACCTATAACTCTCACGTCCAATATCTCGAAAATCTTCGAAAAAATAGTGAAAAAACAGCTCATAGATTTTATTAATAGAGAGGGTTTACTTAATAAAAATCAGTTCGGTTTTAGAACGGGTGTTGGCACGGACGACGCCATATCAAGGTTGACTTCCATAGTGTACGGGGCACTAGATGCCGGAGAGAAATGTCTGGGTGTATTTATCGACCTAAGGAAGGCATTTGATAGCGTTAGCCATACTGGCCTATTGAACAAATTAAACAGGATTGGAATATGTGGCAGTGTGAGGAAATGGATTTGCAGTTTCATGCAGTATAGAACTCAGCAGGTACGCATTAATAAGATAGTAAGCTCTAGAAAAATAACGCGATTCGGAATTCCGCAAGGCACCGTCCTTGGACCAATATTGTTCATTATTTATGTCAATGAGATATTCTCTCTGCCGATCACATCCTCAATCCTGTCCTTTGCTGATGATACGGCTATGATTGTGAGGGGAGGGTCATGGGTAGAGGTGGTTCGCAGAACGAACGTGGAATTAACCATACTTAAAAATTGGTTCGACAAAAATTTCCTGTCTCTGAATACCGAAAAAACAAATTTTATTCCATTCTCTCTCTACAATAGGGGTCTTCCTTTTTCACTTAGTATAGCAATACATAGCTGTACTAACTTCTTGGTCAGTGGAACTGCGTGCTCCTGCTCATGCCCCCTAATTTCTCAAGCGGAAAGTGTTAAATATCTGGGTATTAAAATAGATTCCAGAATTAGATGGAAGGAGCATGTAGAAACAACTATTGAAAGACTAAGGAAAATTTACTATGTATTCCGCAAAATTAGAGATATTCTAGAGGGAAAAACTTTGAAGTCTACCTATTTTGCGCTTGGACAGTCATTGATGCAGTATGGAATGGTCGGATGGGGCGGCACATTTAAAACAACACTCGAGCCTCTTAGGGTGGTGCAGAGAATGGTTATCAAAATAATGTTAAAGAAGCCTTTCGACTATTCCACATTGCAATTATATCATGACTTTCCGGTGCTAACAATTGACCAATTGTATAAGAGAGCGGCTCTCTACCAAGTTCATAAGGATTACTTTATCCACGGATATAATCCGGGGGATATTGTAATCCCGAGTGGTAGATCGCGTAGAGAGTCGCTTCTAATCAAAGTTCCTAGAAAGAATACAGCAACCGGCCAACATCACTACGATTATTTGGGTGTAAGGTGGTACAATGCACTTTTTTCCAGGTATAAGCATGATAAGCACGCAGATCCTAGGGCCATTAAGTACATGATCAGCAAATATTTGAAAGAGGTGTAAATAGTTGAGTGTTTATATTTGATTGGTTTTTTGTATATTATTCTTATCATTATTATTTTTGTTATTTTTTTCATATATCTACATGTGTGTATATATGTATAATTCCTATTTCTGTATTTTCTATTTAAACATGTTACCTCTTTATGTTATTTTACTTTATTTTTTGTCTTTCTGTTTTTGCTGAGTAAATGACTAAATAGTGTATATATTATTTTTGTTTTTTATGATTTTTATCTATTAAGTGATTAATTTTAAGTTAAGATAAGTTGGAATCCTCCCCAAAACACAAGCTATGCTTACTTTGGGGAGTATTTATTGTAATTAGATTTTTAAAATTTATTTTTATTGTAATACTTTGTACATATTGATAAAAAACAATAAAGACCTTATGATATGATTATGATTATGTAAGTAATATAACATTATTAATTATTAAGCTCATCCATTATTACAGCAAGAGGGGGGGAGGTCATTAGATAATGACTATAGGATGATTGTAAGGGGGGGGGAGGGGGGTCGAAAATCGGCCAAAATCGATGACGTAATTTATGGACGGCCCCATAGACCATGGCAACAGATCCCGGAAAACATCTCTCCAGTACTCTTCATTGTTTTTTGTTTCCTTTACATACATTTCTTTGTTCATTTGTGACCCTCATCAAATACCATTAAAAATCTACCCCTTTGGTCTCTGTACGTATATAGCACATTTTTAGAATCCCTGCTGTCTGCTGTCTCCCTTTAGAGCACGGTACCAAGTAGCTGAGCTGTCTCCCTCCCTCATCCACGTTGTTGTTCTCAGCCATAGACAACGTCCGCGTGCGCTTAGCACCACTACTCCACTCCCAAACAGGCGCTGCCAATCATCTTACGATGGCGAACCCAGAAGCGCTACTCTGCTAGACTCCTTACACTATGGATATCAATCCAAGTCGGAGTTATTTTAAACGTAAGCTATAGAAAGCACCAATGCTCAAGCAAAGCCCAGTCGCTGTAAGGCTGGATGGATCTTTGATGACCGGTCTTTGGTAATGGTATGCTGGTACTGGTATTGCCCGGTCGATAGCTCAATTAGTAGGGTGCTTGCATTCCATACCGTGAGCTCGGGTTCGAATTCCATCGATGGTGTAAGAAATGATTTCCCATCTATAATCTATAATCTATCTATAATCTAAGTTGCAAGGATATATTCATTCAAAGCTCTCAGATGTATGCCCACAAACAAACACGTGTAGTTCGCGCTTACAAATGCTGATTGTGTACTTACAAATAAAATCCAAACCTCAAATGAACATAAGCCCTGCAACTCTTGCCGACATTCCCTGAAACAGGGGTGACATTGGCAAAGTGAAAGTGGCCATGTTGGTGTTTATTTAAAAAAAACCCACAGTAAAATTCCGGCAAGGCTTACTCACCCTTCACAAGAAATGAGTACCAGCCCCCTCGGGAGCTGGGAAACCCCCACTCCAAATGAAGTGGTTGACGTAAGGTTGGCCCCCTTACCCGTTAAAATAAACAGGTTCCACTCGCCACATGCGAAACCCTTCGGGGATAAAGCGGCAAGAAGTTACACTATTTGTGTAGCTTAGTTGCGTTTATATGAATTTTTCAACCCAGCGAAGTGCCTATTTGAAAATTTAAATGGTATATTTTTAGTGCTCCGCCGGGATTCGAACCTACGACCTTCCATTTACGAGTCCAAAGTGTCACTACTGGACTACGGACCGGAGGTGTGATTTACACGAAACTAGACTTGCCAAACTATAAATACATTTCGTTGGCCGTTTTTCTCGATAAAGCTTTCACTGGACTACGGAGCGGGTCCCATTCAGCGTGTAAGCCTTGCAGAGAAATTTAGCTTTGTGTAGTGGGTTGAGGTCCCCTGGCAGAGTATAAATACGGTGCCGGGTGCACGTATGTGGCTCCACATCTCACGGCTCAGCACTCATCACCATCATCACTAGGTACACCAGCAGGTACCTAACTACCTACAGCATGTAAACCTAAATCCGGGATCTCAACATGTGACACGGAGAAGATCCACAGCCTGACCGAGCTATAGAAAAGACAGCTAGCTTATGGTCATGTCCTCGCATAATAAATAATAATATCACGATGATTTATTAGGTCAGCGCTGTTTTTGTGTGAATCGCACCTAAAGAGCCCTCTGCGAGCTTGGTCATTGTAAAATCTGTCTTAGTTTAGATTAGTTATGTCTGTGACCGGTCCGTGGTCTAGTGGTAACTCTTCTGACTCGTAAATGGAAGGTTGTGGGTTAGAATCCCGGCGGAGAACAAAAAAAAAAAAAACATTTATATTTTCGAATACGCTCTTCGCTGGGTGAAAAATTCATATACCTTTACCAAAGACCGGTAATCAAAAGGCCCATCCAGCCTTACAGCAACTAGGTCTTGCTTGAGAAATGGCGCTTTCTAAAGCGAAGACCAAGCTCACAGAGGGCTCTTGAGGTGTGATTCACACAAAAACAGCGCTCACCAAATATTATTATTATTATTAATGTTTGAATTGACCTGCAGACTGAGAAAAAGAAAAGAGCATGCATGGAAAGAGTGATGAATGCCGAAGAGTTGAAAGAAGTGTGCAAGGACCGAACAGAGTGGTAGCACTTCTGCAGAGGTAATGACCAACCCTAGCAGAATGGAGCCTGGATACAACACAAGATTGAAAATTAAATATATACGGTTAAAAAAGCATCGAAAAGTCGTGAGATACATATTTTTCTCGTGAAAGTACACTTGCAGCATGTGGATGGATAAACCTATAGCTGCTTTCGTATGCGCACTTTTTTTTTGCAACTTAGATATAGCAATTTAAATATCATATAGATGCAACATGTAAGTTTACTGGAAAAATGAGATATCGGTACTTATCAGTTCTTTTGAAACCTTTTCAAATATAACCGATCGTTGATGTCTACCACTAGGTACTCTGTCACCCGAGTATAGAACTCTGCGTAAACATGCAAACGTCTCGTTAACACAAAAATATATTGAAGATAAAACTGCGCCTCTAGGGAGTGTTTTAGTTGTTAGGCATTTTATCTGTTTTACGCGACGGTTGAGTATTTACGCAATGCTTTACACTTGGGTAAAAGAGTGATGAGCCGGCAGTATTTCATTAGTTAGTATAAAAAATGTATGGAAATTTGAAGACGCTCTAGAAAAATGGTAAAAGAAAGCAACTAGGCTGCATATATAATGATTATTTTTCTTCTCGTTCTTCCCGAAGCGATCGCGTATGGCGAGTGCAACCTATTTATTTTCATAGGTAAGGCGGACGGCCTTCACGCAAACAATTTGACTCGAAGTGTATGTTTCTCAGCTTCCGATGGGGATGGTTATCATTTCTTGTGAAGACTGAGTAAACTGAGTGAGATATTTATTTTTTGGATTTGAAATAAACACCGAAATGGAAATCATTCCTGACACCCTTGGTGGGGATCGAACCCTAGCCCTCTGGCACGGGACGCAAGCATTCTACCTGCTGAACTATTGACCAGATTTCGTAGTTAGTTAGAAATTTGTTTCCAAGATAGAACGACACAGCGACAGAACAACACATGACAGAACGAAACATGACAGGACGACACATGACAAAACACATCACAGGAAAGTACATCACGATGACAAACATCACAAGACAAATCATCACATGACAAAACATTACATACCATACACGGCAGTGGGCACATGAAAAAACATTGTCATAATGATATATTTTCTGTGTTGTTTTGTCTCAGTGATGTTCTGTCATGTGTCGTTTTTTCATGTGTCGTTCTGTCATGTGTCGTTTTTTCACTGTGCCACTCAGAAATTTATAGCTTTTTCAAAAAAAAATCACAACAAAATCTGTGAGTTCTCACTCACTTCTCCGTGAGGTGAGTGAAAATCCGTACTAGGGGCGCATGTCCCGCTGGCCGCCTTTAGAAAGTTGCTCCACATCTGCATCAGAGCGGGACGGACTGCTCTCTCAAGACAGAGACAGCACCAGCTGTGTGTACACGTCTTCTCGATGCGAGTAAGACCCACGCTAATCTGGCGTCTCTCTCTACGCCATTGTTCACCGCGGTGAGAAAAAGAGAGAGGCAGCGTCGCGTTAGACCTGCCATAACCACATGAACATCTTTCCAATTATTTATAAGAAAAAAG